>OX493324.1:32137499-32439253 GCA_950371115.1 Anania fuscalis
TTAGATCTAATGAATGAATATACAGAAAAGCTGACAAAATAATATTGTTTTTTTTTTATGAATGATGAAAATATAAAAAAAACCTCTTTATTTTTTATTAAATGGTTTCAGATTATAATTATCACATGATTACACATTGACAACTTGTTTTTTGTTTCTACACAGATACGCCACCTTCCCCGGATGTTTTAAAGGTGAAGACACCGAAAAAAGTTTACTCGAGAAAGATTTTTATCCAACTCAATGATCCGACCACATCACCGCCCTCGTCAACTCCTTCGATTTTTCAGGGTCCATCGCCGAGATTATCAAGAAAATGTTTATTTGAAGAGCCTAAACCAAGAGCATCGAGGAAACGATTATTAACTGAACAAATAACAGATACACCAAGATCTAAAAACTTGAAACGTACGGCTGCAAATTTATTAAGAAAAAATATTGCACTTCAGAAGCAAGTATTACGTCTTAAAACAAAATTAAAACAGCCTAGTAAAAGTAATGCTTACAACAGTGAAGCTTCGAAGACATTTGCAGAAATGCAGCAAAGAAAAAAAGGCGACAAAAAAAATGGACAAAAAAAGAAAAACAATACTGCATGTCACTATTTTATAAATCACCTTCAACTTATTATTTTATGCGAAGGCAAGGAATTGTGCTTGCAGCTCCATCAACCGTAAGAAGTTGGCTATCAAAATCCAGTTGTTTTCCCGGACTGCAACAGGAAATTTTCGACCAAGTAAGGAACAGATTTTCTGCCTCAACCATGCAAGATAGGGCATGCGTCATATGTTTTGACGAAATGTCTATAATGGAAAATTTAGAATATTCGAAAAAATATGATTTAGTAGAAGGTTTTGAAGATTGGGGTAGGAATCACCGTACCTCAAAAACCGCAAAATATGCCTTAGTTTTCATTGTAAGGGGCTTATACAGCTATTGGAAATTGCCTATAGCTTATTTTTTGACAAACACTAACATGAAAGCCGAAAGTTAAAATTATATTTAAAATCAATTATAAATAAACTATTTGATAATGGTCTTTTGCCTAAAGCCGTTGTGTGTGACCAGATGTCCACAAATCAAAAGTTGTTCAGAGAGCTAGGTGTTACACCAAAACACCCATTTTTTTATTGCAATAATAGAAAATTATTTGCACTTTTTGATGTGCCTCATTTAATAAAAAATGTAAGAAATAATTTATTAAATAATGATTACATTTACAACAAGAAAGCCATATCATTTAAAGACATTCGCAAAACTTATGAAATTGACCAAAGCTCGTCTAAAAGTAGAACACTCACAAGAATCACTGAAAAACATTTAAACCCAAACCCATTTCAAAAAATGAGTGTTTGTCTCGCTACTCAAATATTTAGTAATAGTGTAGCAGCCGCTATCCGCACAGCCAAAAGTACCGGCCAGCTAAATAGTGACACCGCAGATGCAACGGCAGACTTCGTGCAAACAGTCAACAACCTGTTTGATGCTTTAAATAGTAAAAAACCATTTGCCAAAAATCCACATAACTGTGCACTTGCTGTAAACTCTACAGTGGTAAAAAAATCCATAATAACGGGCCAAAAAGTATTTGAAGACGTCAAAAAAATTACTGAAAAAAAATTGAAAGATGGTTCTATTAAAAAAACTTTTACTAGGCCCCCGTGTTTTGATGGGGTCGTGCAAACGTGTGAAGGAGTTCTACAACTTTTTAAAGAGGAAATAACGGGGGGTATGAAATTTTTAATGACAATAAATTAAATCAAGATGTGATAGAAAATCTTTTTTCGAGATTTAGACAAAAAAGTGGATTTAACCGAAACCCGTCTTCAAAAACTTTACGGTTTATTTTTCGCAGTAATTTAATTAATTCTTTAATTAAATTGCCTGACACAAAAAATTGTGAAGATGATTTCGAAGGCGATTTTATTTGCGCAGACGAAGTATCTTGTATTAAAGAAAACGTTTTACCTTCAGCACAGGGTACTTTAACTGTAGCTCCTTCGTCTTCTGCCTCTTTACCTTCAGCCCCTTCGACTTCTGCCTCTTTACCTTCGGCCCCTTCGACTTCTGCCTATTTACCTTCAGCCCCTTCGACTTCTACCTCTTTACCTTCAGCCCCTTCGACTTCTGCCTCTCTACCTTCAGCCCCTTCGACTTCTGCCTATTTACCTTCAGCCCCTTTGACTTCTGCCTCTTTAATTTCAGCCTCTTCGACTTTTGCCTCTTTAGCTGCAGGCTCTTCCACTCAAACTCCTTTATCTTCTGCCTATGCAGATTGTACCGGCTCTTTAGCCACTTTAGAAGTTTGCTCAGTGGCATATTTTGCTGGATATTTGGCAAAAGTGACTTTGTCACAGTTTAACTGTTTAGATTGCGCATCAAATTTATTAAAAAATGATGACTTGAATGATTCCAGTCAAATTTTGATTTTAAATAAGTGGTATGGAGCCAGTAGCAACATAACTTTAAAAATGCCACATGCTAATTTAAATAAATTATTAAATTTGGCATTAAAAGCATATAATTTATATATTAACGAACTATTACCCCATAAAAATCTTAAAGAAAAACTATTTAAGTCCATTTTTGACTATATTAGTAGCGAAGCAGGAGAGTTACTATATATAACATGTAGTGACCATTTAGAATATTTATTAAAAAAAATGATAACTGTAAAAGTAATGTACTACTGTAAAAGTAAACGTTTTGATACAAACAAATCTAAGATGATTTCAAAGTTGAGAATTTTAAAGAATAAATGAATACTTACAATTATTTGTTTTTTAATTCTATCACCAGCGGTTCCCCGATATTAACTTGTTCCTCAGTAAGACCATTTGCGGATTCTAAAAATTCCAGCTGCCTATTATTCCGAACCTTATATCCAGAAAACTACATGGAGAATTCATTGTAGAGTTTTAAAATTATGAAAAGGTATTACAAATAATCTAAGATGTCTACCAGATAATTTGTCTTCTATGCGGCGACTTACTTCCAGTTACGGCGAGTTTACTTCCACATAACGCTTTTCGTATCAATAGACATTGTGATTTGTGTAGACAACAGCTCATCAACCTACCACAAAACGTAAAATTTTCGTAAATTGAGAATGGAGTGTCCGATTCAAAGTTGGAAATCTGTTGGATGACATGTAACTTTTTGCGTAGGTTGACCTGTCCTTGACTGTACCTACTTAGGGAAGTGACGGCTAAATTGTATCAGTAATTTAATTGTACCCCTTAAAGAAATCCTACTAAAAGTTTTTTTTTTATTCTGGCAACACTGACGTATTGTTGGTAACAACACCCAATACACACTGTCTTGTTTCTCTCCGGCAGTTACGGCGTTGTTGAATAGCAACATTAAGTTAGTTTTTTATTTTTAATAATATTTGCCAACAAAAAAATACTTTAAATGCAGATGAATCTTTAATTTTTTGACGATTTATTTGCATTTTTAAAACAATTGTTTGTTTTTTTATAAATTAAAAAAAAAGTTTTAATTAATTGCATGCAATCTATTAAGGAACCCTAATATACTTTTAAAAATGGGTCTCTAAATCGTACCTTTGGAACTTAAAAAATAAAAACAATTTTGTTTTTATATAATATAATTTTTAGTAGATTCGATATTAAAAAAAGCTTTAAATATTTATGTTTAATATAAGCCTTTTAATACGACGCTAATGGGGCCTACTATCTTCCCCAAAATAGCATCGAAGTTCCTCCTACATTTGCATACAAAATTCCAAAGTAGGTACGACCTGGTCTTTAAATCGTACTTTCATGCATTTAAAAAAAATATTGTAATGTAATGGTTAGCTTTTACCAAATATTTCTTACATCACATTGCAGTTAGATAGTCATACTATCATTATTAAGAATAAAACATAATTTCAATATGTGTTATTCTTCTGTTTCTAAACTTGGGTCAAAGTTAAGTGGTACAATATAGCCGTCATTCCCCTATGTTTTATGCGCGCTCTCCAGCAGGGCTAGCATGCGCAACACGATAAAATTTTGTCGTGGCATTTTATCGACTTTTGACGTTCAACGAACAAAGAAAAAACCAAAATATCATGCAATGCCGTGTTATAACGTAAAAATAAGTAGCTACAAAGAACAGGAGACCCTGAAAATATTAAGAAAAAGGATTCGAGACGTCTGTAATTAGGGAAAACGACAAACATCGTTGAAGACAAAATTTGTCTTGTCTATCGATAAAACAACCGACGCGCGCATGCTAGCCCTGCTGGCTTAGTGCGCGAATCGCGCGCTTATGTCGCGAAGGTAAAAAAGCGACCATAATGCTTGCGACGGATTTAATCCGAGAGTGAGACCTACCGAATTTATATGATTATTTAAAACTTTCATATTAAACAAACTTTAAGTTAGTGTACAAAGGGTGGAATTAAAGCTAGAATTCTCTGTCAGTCAACCATTGGGTCATGCAGAAAGCTTACAAAGGCCGAATGACTTAGGTAAGTCAGTTAGGTGGTAGCCACATAACTGCCTAAGAAGGGTATAATGTTTTTCAGGTGAATTATACATACCTATTATATTATTTAATATTTTGAGAATGTACACAACGTGAAGTTAGTTAGGTATTTTCAGTTTTGTTTTTAGGGTTCCGTACCCAAAGGGTGAAACGGGACCCTATTACTAAGGCTCCGCTGTCCGTCTGTCTGTCTGTCTGTCACCAGGCTGTATCTCATGAACCGTGCTAGTTAGAGAGTTGAAATTTTCACAGATTATGTATTTCTGTTGCCGCTATAACAACTAAAAAACAGAATACGACAAATATTTATATATACTTACCATACAACAAACGTATTGTTTTTGCCGTTTTTATAGATAAGGGTACAGAACCCTTCGTGTGCGAGTCCGACTCGCACTTGGCTGGTTTTTAGCTTTCTTTTTCAGATGCCCAGAAAAAGAAATCATGTCACTAACAGAAATATTGAAAAATTTTTTTTAGGTATAATTGATTAAACATTGTAATTATGATTATTAAAACGATCACTTTTCTGTGAATAATTATAATTGCATTTCATTATTATAATATTCTGTTTGTGTTTATTATTAGGTACACTAAAACTTCATATAAAACACAAAAGAAAAAAAATATGATGGTTACCATCAAATTCAAATTCATTTATTTACAAGAAACACGGTACTTACATGTTATAAGGTGTTACATTTAAAGATTATTTACAAGAATGTTTCGCTAACTTGCAAGCATGCAAATGTCAAATTGAGAAAAATCATAATTAAATAAATATGTTAACTAAGTAATTCAAATCTGGTCAAATATTAAGCACAATATTACATTATGTATTAAAATAAAATGTCAATTCTTACATGTACTAAAGTAGTCGTCAAGACGAATCGAACAAGCCCAAATTCGATAGGGTTATGTCGTCTAATTACCGAGTTCCATGGCCATCTTCCATCATCAGAGATTGGGTACTATGTAGCACCAAAGAATTCGTCAAGACGAATCAAACGAGCCCAAACTCGATGGGGGTGTGTCGTTTAGTTTTCGAGTTCTTATAAACACCTTTCAGCTCCATCATCAGAACCACACCAATGGTAACCACATTAAAAGACAAACTACTCATCAAGACGATTCAAATGAGCCCAAACTCGATGAGGTTGTGTCGTTTCATTGCGAAGTTCCTTTGGCCACCTTCCAGCTCAATCATCAGATCAGCACCATATCATCATAATAGTACATTGTTACGCGATTTACACATGTATGCAAAATTTTAGCTCAATCGGTAACCGGTAAGTGAATCCAACTTAATTTGCATGATTTGATGACAAACATCGGTACAGGCATGTTACAGGTGATGAAACTAAATAAAAACTTGTAAATAAAAATTAAAGCTTTTAATTATAAAAATACGCACGCACTATCTCTGTACACAACCTTGAACCGCAAAGTTCAGTGCATTAATCACAATGTCGTGCGAAAACAATCCTTAGCTTTTACTTCGAAAGGTACATTTTTAACTGGGAGCGCCCTCGCAAGCAACAATCGGATGATGTCGATGAAATTGCAAGTGCACTGCATAGGGTCGTTGTTGGCACGCCGCGGCGCGCGTACGCCTTTTATTATGAATGACAAACAGGGTCTAGCGCGACTGCCTTAAAATTACCACCTCGCATAGATCGATCGAAAAGTACCTAATTACAAATTAATATTGACTGTTCGATCGAAGTACCCAAGCAATTGTTTTGTTTGTGCACGCGTTGTGTGGGTGGGTACGCGTGTCGCTTAGCGGTGCTGGCATGGCCAGCAGGACGCTTCCCCCGCGCAAGCAACAGAAGTATGCAGAGAGATGTAGGTAAATTTTGGCGTGAAACAACTTTTACTTACTCACACCACAAACATGGGGAAGGTAGGTACATAAGTAATGTCTGAAAACTTTTGCGAGAAAAAATTGGCTATAATATCGTTTTAAATTAATTAACTTTGTTAAACATATGATTGATTAATAGAGCCCAAGTAAATTTTTTGTTCAGCTACTTTGGTCAATATATTATGTTTATATTTTTTAAATATTTACATCCCATAACTTATGTGAAAAAATATATATGTAGATACATAAAAAGAAAAAAGACAATTTGAAAAGGCAAAAGTAAGTTAAATAAATTTAATGTAGATTCGAACTCGCTTTAACGGAAGAGATGCTACGTTTCTATCAAAGAATGCATTTAGCTATCGATGCCTTTAAACTTGTGGCGAAAAATTGTACTGTTTATCACACACTGGTGGCATAAGCATCTAATCGTTAAAATAATACATTTCTGTAAAGCGACATCTTAATACTTTTTTCCTAACTAACGGCCAAAAGCATGCTTTGCGACACTAGCGCTGCGAAAATAGCACCACAGTCTACGAACAGCCGTAGAAAGAGAAAGATTTTCTGTCTCTTTCGATTTAACACGAGCGCACAGCAATGCCATCTATGCATAATACAGAATTTTATACTTTTAGTATAGTTATACTTTTCTTAGCCTATGGTGGGACGGCGCGCACTACAAGCTTAGTACTTAGTTAGTTTATGTTTTAATAGATGGCGCTAACTAGAAATTCTATGAAATGTTTAATCCATGGATGTAGTCGTAGTACGACATATAAATCCTTACTAATTTAATATTATAAATGCGAAAGTAACTCTGTCTGTTTGTCTGTCTGCTACGCTTTCACGCCGAAACTACTGAATCGATTTTTGTGAAATTTTGTACAGATATAGACTAGAGCTTAAGAAAGGACCTTTTATTTCGAAAAAATGCTTGAAGGGGTGGAAATGGGGGAACTTATAAAACGAGGAAATGTTTTCATTATTTATCACTAGATGGCGCTGTAGGCTAATGACTCGCGCAAGTAAAACATTTTTTTGTTGAACCTTTTGTGAAACAGCGTAATGTTTTTATTGTTTGTTACTAGATGGCTTTGAAGGCTAGACTCGCGCAAGTAACACGTTTTTTGTTGTAGATTTAGAAACTTCGTATGACTTGAATCTGGTTTTCTTTCCAAAGCAACTATTCCATTTGGACGATATCGAGGGCAAAAACTATATATTTTGTCTGTTACGTTTTATCATGACTAAAATGCTGAATCGATATTGAGAAAAATTATAGCGTTTTTGAAATTTTGACCTGTATGGGGATAAAAGGTCGTAGGTCGTATCATAGAGAAAAAAATACGTCGTATTGAAGTCCAAACAGAGTCACACTTTTACGCCTGTTTGTCTTTTGATAAATAAATACAACCGGTGTGTTTTAAATCCAAAGTAAAAAGCTCATTTTTGATGAGTGCTTCAGGGCAGAGCACAATGTTGCCGAATATGAGACACGCCAAATATCCTGTAGTCCACGCGAACGAAGTCGCGGGCACAGCTAGTATTATAATATTCCTTAATTTAATCCTGTTTGAAGAATTCATTACAATTTGTTGTGAGGGTTCAATTCTCAGATTAATTAATAAAACACTGTCCAAAGATTAGCCATTTTATTTAAAGGTGATAACATTACTGAACTGAGTTTAAAGTTGTTTGGCTTTAAATACACGGTTGGTTAAATTTAATATTTGTATTTTCTCGCTAAACCGTGTGTCGGAATGAAAGAGTCACAAGTATGAAAAGCGTTTAAATAAGGCTCCTTAATACTTAGAGCATTCAACCAACATGCTCGAAGTGATATTAAGAAGCCCAAAACTGCCCAAAAGCGTTGTATTAGAGCCATATGTAATGTAGCGCCTGATATATCCTGTTTGCCGTACTTTAAATTACTCCAAATACTGCCCCTACCATGCCTTTATATATTAGAAGTGGGTATTTTTGTCAAACAAAACAATCATAAGTTTGTACAAGTGAAGGACTTATACCAACGGTCAACGCGATATCGCCATAGGCTAGTGCTAGAGACAGTTCCAAAAACGCAAAGATTTCAAAATAATAGCTATGCTATGTGCAAAACTATTTATAACAAAATACCAACTCGCATTAAGGACCTCCCAGTCAATAGTTTTAAATCATCGTTGCGAAAGTGGTTTTTGGACAAGACATTCTATTCAATTGATGAGTTTATAAAACATACAGAACCATAATAAATGTGGTCGATGCATGGTTTGAAATAAGAAATATGATTAGTTAACTTATTGACATTATATTGATCACTTAATTGAATGCTGTGATTGAATTGACCGAGCAATTAAGATCATTTAGGTATTCGAAACTGTTTTCTATATATAATATTTGCATGCTAATTGTATAGTTAAGTAGGCTAATGCACCATCTCAAATAATATCACATGTACTGTACCCTACTTAATAGCAAATAAATATTTGAATTTGAATTTGAATTTAAGCCTTAATACCATGAAAAACAAAGATTTTAATTTTATCAAGCTTCATAATTTCATCATGAAAATTTTCGTGTCTGGAGGCTCCAATACACTGATCAAATAATACTACTTCAATATTTCATGAATTTTCTAGCTAAGCCATGTTTCGGAAAAAAAAGTCACAAGTATAAAATCATTTAATTTGGGCCCCTTTATAAGTAAAATAAAAAACAAATATTTGAGTTTTATTAAGTTTTATGTTTTTTACACCCCCTTTGCTACCGTTTAGCCTTAGCCTTACCCAAGCGTCATCGTGTCGGGGGGTCCCCCGACACGATGACGCTTAGGTAACTTAACTCTTAGGGACGCTTAGGTAACGCTTAGGTAGGCTTAAGAAAATAAAATGAATATTAAATAGGTACTAATAAAAAGAGTAAAGGAGGCAGTGACGAAGGTAAAAATAAAATGATTACAATTACCCAGCAACATAAATAAAAAAAACAAGCGGTCCCCCGACGCGAATGACGCTTGGACATTTCTTGTAATCAAGTTGAAGGGCCAAAGAGTTAACAAATAGTTTACATATATATTTTTTTACTTTTTATATGTTGCTTTTTGAGTCGGGGGTTTTTTAAAATTTTATTTTTTTAATAACAAAAACAAACAATAATTTCACAACTCAGCTGTGCTGTCACACTGACAATTGTTTTGTTTGTTTGACAAATGTTTTGTACTGCCGGCTACCATTTTCGTAATTTTTGGGTGCCGGCGCCGGCAGCGGAGGCACTTCCTAAATTTAAACCTAGCTTACTCTTTTGTCGGCTCGAGGTGCTCGTAGCTCAGTGGCGGCAGCTGCAGAGCTTTGGCAGCGATTACTAAAGTTAAGTAACCAACGCCGCGGTCGGGAGTGGATGGATGACCATTCCGACCATATTTAGTGACATTTATTTATCACGAGCATCTCCGTGCTTCGGAAGGCACGTTAAAATTTGGTCCCGGCTAATATCACTTGATAATGGTCATATTGGTCGTGAAGCTTAGTCAGAGGCCTGTTTACATCTGGCAGTAAGGTTTAGTCACTGGCCTTACAACACCCCTCCACCAATCCGCACTGGGCCTGCATGGTGGAGTATGTCACTAAGTATGGCCCAAACCACCTCACTGTTGAGGTGTGGTTGTGCCCTGCAGTGGGACGTATATAGGCATAGGTACTTTACTTTTACTATGTTTTTTACTCTTTTGTAGTAGAGTCAACAGCACGTCGACCTACCCCAAAAGTCAAAAATTCTCCAATAGATTTTTAACTTTAAGCCTGACGTATAGAGTTTATTTTAAAATGAGAAAATTTGACATTTTGTGGCAGGTCGACGTGCTGTTGTCCGTACATAAAGCCCTAAATTGTCTAGCCCCAAACTAAGCAAAGCTTACTATTTGTGACTAAATAAAATACTTAGATATCATGACCAAGACCCGGTTAAATAAAATGAATAGTCGTGCACATCATCCAAATAGGTAGGTACTTGCCTCGCAGGTTTCAAACCCGTAACTGGTGGTTTTGTAGTCTGGAATACCGATCAGGATACCAGAAGATCGTCATATTTCTTTACTTTATTTTCCGTCAATCACGGAGCCCCTTCTTGCCCCAAACTAGATATCTTGTAAATATTTATGACATTGATTAAAAAAGCTTGTGCTAATCATAAAAACGTTTTTGACTTGCGGGATTCGAGCCCGCAATCTTCTCATTCTTTTTTTCCACACGGAGAATACGGCCGTCAGTAATTGACTTAGACCAAGAACATCATTTACAGGATGTTAGGGTGCGTTAAGATCTGGCGAATGAGCCGCGAATGCTCAGCTCGCGAGCGCACGCGTTCCGTTACTGCAATCGTTTGATGCGTCTCTTTAGCGCAACTCATGCAAGGCTTGTACAGTACAGATCTGCGCGCGTGCAGTTCCAGTTCTCGTTCCATGAAGTAGGTGTAGCTCACAGGACATGGTGTGCGCAGCTTTTGCGCGCACTCACGGTTTGCGGGCGGCGAAGGAGCGGCACACGAACATAAAATGCACGCGTGCCACGCGCGGTCGGCTTGCGAGCTGCGCATTCGCCAGATCTGGATGCACCCTTAGGTAAAATGGCATATCAAGTCGAAAAGCCTATGTTAACATATGCATAACAATTAATACTATGGTGAATAATTTTAATAAAGAACAAAATTAAATTTAAAAACAAAATTATAAAAAAAAAGTTAATTCCTCATTTAACCTTATTATTTACATGCATATGTTAACATAGGCTAGTTTCTGCTCGATATACCATTCAACTATCACCCTGTATAAACTATATAATAAAATATGGTAACACACCAGTCCCTTTCATTGGTAAGTGGGTCAAAACAAATAAAAACGTTATATATTTCAAGCAAAGATACATTTATTTTTCATCAGCTACATCGCTAACATTTACCACAGTTAGATGTGAAACATTAGATATTTTTGCAAAGGTTATATAATATTAATTGCAATTCACAAAAATCTACTTAAGTGATAATATCCGCAGAGCAAAGGGATTGACATCGTATTTGCAATACTTAAATTATCGTTTTTACGTCTCCCGTTGATGCGGTAAGTACTTAACTTTTTTACTTAAATTTAACACAAATATTTTATACAATACGCTACAATACTACTTTATAATACCTACATTTTATGACTCAAAAAAAATATTCATACTTAATTATAAACCAGTAAACAAAAATATTTTACAAGGTCATTAATTTTAAATAGGTACTTACCTACCTACCAATAAATAATTAAAAAACTGGAAAATATTTTTGTAACTTATAAATTAATAGGTTAATATTGCACAATAAATAAAATAACGACTTATAGAATTAGTTCTAATCTAAGTGACTTGACTGTAATTTCTAAGTTTAGGGAACCGGGATTAGGGCCGATTTTAAAATATTTAAAACCACCTTCGAAGGGAGGTCTGAAAGATGCAGAATTGATTCTAGTTTCAAACTTAGGTCGTAATTTCATTGAGTTCATACCTAATATCATCTGGACCATTTATTTTGGGAAGAGTTGGCAACTAAAAATATTTTTACATAACTGTTTTTCTTCCAAATATTGTATTGGAACAACTTACACCCGGAAATTTGAACCCGGCTTCCCCTACGAATGCGTGGAAATAAAAAATTGTGAAAGGTTATCCCTACCCCAACTAAACTTTATGCCCAATCGTGGCTAGGCAAATTGTCAAGCGATAAGAATCCAACGACAAGTCGATCAAACGACAAGTTGGTCAAGGATGATTTAATCATGAGATGGCATCTGATCACGAAATGCTCACAGATCACGATCTACCCAACACCACGATCGTACCATGCGTAGACATGTGTGTGTAGTCTAATCTGAAATACCTTTATTTTTTAGTTCTTCGTATGAATACTTTAAATTTTCTCGACTACCTTACCTTACGTTGTTTAAATATTCACTAATATAATTAATGTGTCTGACCTCTAAAATACTTTGACTATGTAAGTACGTATAGAAAATATATAATATTATAAGTGAACTTTGTAAGTGATTTCTATATAAATATATTCTTTATAACCTTTAAAAGGTTTATAAATATATATATATTTTTATAATCAGAAAGAAAAGCGTAACAAAATACGTGCAAGTCGCGATCTTTAATGTATTGTCCTTAATATCACTCCACACTTTTTAAATCACCATTTAAGTAATTATCACATTTACATCACACATTGCTCCTAGGATTCCTCGGATATTTATTATATTTAATATCTTTGAAAATGTTTATAGGGCTGCCAATTATGAATTGGTTGCCCAAAGATTTTACACTACATTGAAACATTTATAATTTATATTATTTAAATTCTGTATTACATTTTATGACGTTTACTATTACATACATTTAGGGTCCTTTTCGATTAGTTACCATGATAATAGAGAATGATTCTAATGATACAACATTCTATAAAGGTTCAACATTAAAATCGCAAAAATACATTCATTATTTCTTAATTAAAGCATATCAGCTGTTTTGTCTATATTATTAACATTTATTGTGTCAGAAGTAAAACCACCCCTTAAACGAATTAAGGTGGTTCTATTCGATATGGGTAAGTTTCATACTTATTGAGAATGATTCTAATAATACAACATTCTATAAAGGTTCAACATTAAAATCGCAAAAATACATTCATTATTTCTTAATTAAAGCATATCAGCTATTTTGTCTATAGTATTAACATTTATTGTGTCAGAAGTAAAACCACCCCTTAAACGAATTAAGGTGGTTCTATTCGATATGGGTAAGTTTCATGCTTATTGAGAATGATTCTAATAATACAACATTCTATAAAGGTTCAACATTAAAATCGCAAAAATACATTCATTATTTTTTTAACTATAGCATATCAGCTGTTTTGTCTATAGTACTTAACATTTATTGTGTCAGAAGTAAAATCACCCCTTAAAACGATGTTAACTGATAGAATGTGACCTAAAATACCAATGATAATTTTCCATTTAATTAAATAACATCTATGACACATCAATAACATTAGCTTCTTAAAATCTTTTCTTATTACTTTAAGTTCCAAACTGCGTAAATATATTTTGAAACAGTAATGTTTCTCTATCGTGTTTTAAATTTAAAATTAAAATCGTTGAGAACTAATTAGCCCGTTTTGACAATTGAAATAATTACTTGAATTATTTATTTTAACTCTCGGCACAAAAGTGTAAAATATATATATATATATGTATATGTATATATATATATATATATATATATATTGTAACTTAGGATGATTATATATATAATATACTAATATAATATATATTATATATATATATTGTCATCCTAAGTTACACATTATCGTCGTAAAACAAATTGTTAAAGCCGGCTTTTAAGTATATTTCAGCGACTGTAGTAGGTGCATTTGAATAAAGTTGCGTCTAAATTGTAAATAGTATTCTTTTTGAGTTTGCGTTTGTGTTCACATTCTGATTATTTATATAACAGTTTAAATTCGCTTAATACAAAAATATATACTTAAGTTTTTATTTTCTGAATATATATAGAAAAATATTTTAGATAATATTTTTAGGACTTCAACCTTAGTGTTTGTATGTAGCTTTCTGATCAAAATAGCTGAAAAAGAGAAGAACCGTTTTAAGACATAACTGCAGCCACACGGATCATACCTGCTCTTACTGCCCTGTTCTATATAAATACTAATCAATTGTAACTATCTTAGTCCTAGTTCATATGTAATACAGATTATGTCCATCACAACACCACGTTAATTTACAACAATTCATAATGTGAGAAATGATGACATTGACAATATACTTATTATTTCTAAAATCTCAACAAATGGAATGCACATGATGAGTCAGTCGTCCTCTATTATGGTACTGACTACCCAGGCGCCGAAAAAGCGCGGGTATTTATTCCAACGTTGATTGCCGCGGAAATGGTGTTCTGTGTAGATGGCGCCAGTGCCACAGTCGAATGTCTATGGTAAGGGCGCTTCTTCGTAGAAGTCAGGCTCATCGTCTTTGTCTATGTCTTTTTGAGCGCCATCCAACTAGAAAAAAAAAAAATAATTTAATAGAATTCGCAAATTTTTAAAATGCAGGTTAGCTCTGTGAAATAGATACTGAATTTGAATAGTACTGCCGTTTAGGTTTTGCTCAATTCTATTTCTAGTAAGAATCTTGTCTTATTATTTGACTTATTCTTAAGTCTTGAAATCATTTTGAATATAACTGATTAAATTATCAATGATTTTTATTTATAGTTATAAATTAAATATACAGGGTGTAAAAAAAGGCTTTACGAAGTCTTAAACCACGAATTTCATACATAAAACCAAGTAGAATGCAAAAAAAATAATTGCTGGGAAATGACTTATATTTGGGGATCAAAAAAAAAACTTATATCTTACCCGCAATGTAAAGCGCACACGCCACAGACTATGCCTGTGTGTGTAAGCGGATCATGTTTCTTTGTAAAAAAGTTTAGTATTATAAAATCTTTGAAAAAAATTGTAACTTTGACTGTCAATAACTCGGTAACCCGTCATTTCCCAGGTATAGTGAAAAAGAAAAAAAAAAGATCGTAATAATACGTAGATTATGTAGTATTCGGCTTCGTTAAGCCTTTTTTTACACCCGATATAAAAATATTTTTTTTTTTATTATTAGTCAAATAAATTTTATAGTCACTCAAGGTTTACATAAATTGAAACATTATGAACACTTTTCCTAAAATTTGCAAAATATAAAAATATCGAAGGGATAAAATTAAATGTTCTACATTAAATTTGAAGAGTGATAGGAGACAATGAAATAGCTTTGGACTCCACAATAGGCAATCTGTGTCGTGGGTACCAACAGATTGCATAGATTCGTTCTACGATCATACAAAAAAGTGGCGAATAGGATCGAATACTTAGTATTCGTTTTAATAAAATACAGTGCTGTGTGTGCAATCACAAAATCTATTCTTGATGCTCTATTTGTTAATTCATCATCATCATCATGTCAGCCTGTTGCAGTCAACTGCTGGACATAGGCCTCCCCCAAAGAGCGCCACAGCGCACGATCTCCCGCCCTTTGCATCCAGTCACTGCCAGCTGCTATATTTACTATTTGTTACTTGCAATACGTTAATTTCCCTATTTGTGCCTTATTTGAAGGTGATTTTAAAAAAAATTGGTGACTCATACTATAATCTCACAGGTCTTACTTATTATCTAAATAAAAATTTTCTGTGCTTTGATAGTCTAGAGTTTCCAACCAAGTTTGTATTTTGATTTTAGCCTCACGAGTGGTACAGTCCATAAAATCACAGCATTTGATAACTTTATAGAACAGCGTTGTAATCTCTCCAATTGCAGTAGGGTTGTAACTGCTATACCTACCTCCTCAAGCTGTAATACAGTACGTGGTAACCGATTGACATAGAGCAATATATAGTGACCTTAGCAGCTCTATATCTGCTGAAGGCCTTAAGAGTCTCATAATACTGGCGATCTTTCTCACTCTTCCAGATACAGAATCAATGTGTTTCTTAAAGTTAAGTTTTTCTTCAATAATCATTCCTAGATACCTAACTGAATCCGTTCTACTGATTGAGTTACAGCAGCAAGAGGGGTTAACTGACATTAAAGTCGATATTGGATTATAGGGGCAGTGATTTTAAGAGTTGTTGAGAAGGTCGGGGCTGAGGAGACTGTTTTAAAAAAGTTACCGAATTTTGTTTTTGAAGTTTTGAGGGTAAGTAGGTTATTATCCAACCAGTCTTTGACGGAAGCCATACCAATTTCTGTGTTACGCTGAACGCTTTCCCATGATTTACTATGAGAGATATTAGGAGTATCGTCAGCGTAACAAATTATTTCTGCATTTTCGATTTCAAGAGCCACAACGTCATTCATGTAAGCGAGAAATAGTGTAGGACCAAGAATACTTCCCTGTGGGACGGCAAAGTTAGTAGGTTGAGGATTACTGATATAAGAGTCTATTTAAACACATTGCTCTCTGCCAGTCAGATAACTTGTGAACCAATCTAAAGCAAGACCACGTACGCCAAGAAGGTCTAGTTTTTTCAGTAAAATGTGTCAAATACGGTGTCAAAGGCTTTCGCCAGATCCACGAAGACCCCAGTGCAAGCATCTCCAGTTTATTAACCACAATAAGTCGACAAATTGAAAGCTCAGTAGATTTCTGGCGCCGGAAGCCGTATGTCGATTACTCAGGAGTCCATTTGTTTCTAAGAAACTAGATATGTATGTATAATATGTTTTTTAAATTATTATTTACTGTACACTAGGTAATATTTATAACATGTTTGAGGAATTTATTATATCTATGTATGCATTATTTTCATTTTATATTACCGACTAAAAATTAATATTCATCTTTATACGGGAACACAGAAATATAATACGAGTAAAAATATGCTATGTCTTAATTTAGCTAGGCCAATACTTTGCCTTTCAATTATTAATACATTCAGCTGATAAAAAGTAATTGAATAACATTATTCCTATCTTTCACATTTTAAATATTAATATTCTAAAGATTCGCTTCAATAAGCAGGTATTACACAAATAAAACGGGTATTTATACAAATTAAACATACTTTAATCGTGCGTTTTTTAAAGAAATTGAGATGTAAAAATCTCTCGTCTCGCGGTCAGTGCGCAAATCATTTTCGCGACAGTATCAGTTTAAATCTGATTGAGATGCGGTGCTGGAGAAAAATGGATGTGGTGACACTACGATTTTATCAAAACTATTGTAGAATGCAGAATATAGGGAAAAATGAAACGAGGAAGACCAGGAACAAGCTACATGCAGTAGCTAAAGGAGAAACTGAACGTTGTGTCATATCAGGAAGTGATGAGGAGGGAATGCAGGAAAGATGAAAAGGCCTCCACCGACACAGATCTTAAACAGAATAAATAGGAATTAGCTACATGTTTCGTGTCTTTGAATACTCACCGCTCTGAGCTGAAGAGGCGTGAACAGATATACCAGCGACATCCTGAGCGGCACCATCATGACCAGGAAGAACGGCAGGGCCAGGGAGAACCTGGATGATTTCACGGTGAACAACACGCAGATCCCAGCCAGCTGGATCAGCGTGAACAGGTGCATCTTGAGAGTTGGCACCTGGAAATTAATTTATAAAATAAAAAAAAATACCAATCAAACCAAATAATTCCTGCAAATAGGCTTAAATTAAGCCAAATAGGTATTTACATTCCAATTTTATAGTCACATATCCTACTAGTCCACATTATTTTGGTGCAGACCTGGGCTGTTCTGAAATCCAATACTGCAATGCCAAGTCGAGTGGCGATATGTCGAGATAGTGAGAAGCCTATACAAAATGGCATCGATACCTAACTGTCAAGTCTAAAATCACCAGACAAGAACTAGATCTAGTTTATAAGAGGCAAGTGGGCGACAGACAAGGAGATGTAAGTATTTCTCCGAAATTGTTTATGATCGCACTGGAAGCTTAGACGACATCAGCAGGGCTAGCATGCGCAACACGATAAAATTTTGTCGTGGCCACGGACGTAAAAAAAATACGGACGTAACATCACATTAAAAAAATGTGAAGCATGCAAGGTACTACAATTTCGTTTGTTGTACATGATCTACACTCACACATACACACTAGGTACGACAACCCGCCGCCATTTCGCCTCGAGTGACGGCGCCAGTGACACGTAGTGATTCCGATCGTTGCGTCAACGATTTATTTTTCAAAAATGCCGTCTTGTGTTGTTAAATCATGTAAAAACTACATGAGTAAACGTAAAAAGTCACATGGAATCACATATCATACGTAAGTTATTACAATTTGTGTTAAATAAACATTATTAATGTTTTAAATACTTTGCCGAGAATTCTAGAGGTAAAATGCAACAGCGTTGTCACTTTACTTTTTATTTACAGGAAAATTACCCTAAAGGTGGGTAAATCTATATTTGTATGCAACAAACCATGTATGTGACTCTCTGAAATCAGATTTTGACAGTTTTTGGGCTGACTAGTAGAATTTTTATCCTTTTTCAATTACGTATTAAGCGTTGTGGGGTTTTCAAATTTTTTAAATTTTACTTTTTGTTATTAAGGGGTATATTTTATAGATTATCACTAATAATGTCATGTATAAAAATATATTTCTTTATACGTAACATGTGTTCTATTTTCTATCACAGTGATCATAAAAAATATGTTTGGTAGGTCAAGAAAGATCAACCGTTTATATTTCTGTTAAAAAATATATGTAAATTACATAAGTTAACTGAGATCTATTGGTACCACCAAACAGCAGGGAAATTCATGGTTTATATAGCAACCCTTAAATCACGCACACAGCCTAAACGAGCGGCCATTATCATGCTACACTTATGGTTAGACGAGGTTACGTCCGTATTTTTTTTACGTCCGTGGTCATGGCATTTTATCGACTTTTGACGTAAATAATGCCGTTTTGTCTTCGACGATAATAAAGAAAAAAACAAAAATGGTAATGCCGTGTTATAAAGTAAAAATAAGTGGCTACGAACAACGGGAGACCCTGAAAATATTCAGAAAAAGGATTCGAGACGTCTGTGAACCGTTAGGTTAGGGAAAACCTCAAAATTATCGTCGAAGACAAAATTTGTATTGTCTATCGATAAAATAACCGCATGCAAGCCCTGCAGGACACTGGATTAGAAAGGTACAGGCATCAATGTCTATCAACACACCATGCACTCCGCTGTACCTGTCACGTGGTGGAATCGCTGGAGAATTTTATAAAAATGCTGCGCAATTTCATCTTGTACAAGACTAAAGTTATGTAGCGCTCGAATTTATAAAGGGTATTATGTCTACTACGGACATGTAGATAGTAGAAAAAACTTGGAGCGGTAAATCGCTAAGAGAGTACAGCTTGGCTGAGCAGCATTTGAGAATTTGCGTCATATAATTTCGTTGCTTGGCATAAGCGACGAAATTATATGACGCAAATTAAATAAAGTAAAGAAAATAAAATAAAAATAAATAGGAAAAAATAAAATAAGTTTAGTAGGTAATGTTATGACTATGTAAAAACGATGATTGATTTTATACTTCCCCAGCAATATTAATAAAAGTACTAACAGTCCCCCGACTTGAATGATGCTTGGATTCGTTGGATATTGGATGGTGGATTACATTACTTGTAATAAGGTTGAAGGGCCAAAACTAATCAAATAGTTACATTTATTTTTGACTTTTTATACTTTGTTGCCGGGGGGATTTTGAAATATTTTTTAAGTAGTAATTTTACATTACAAATAAAGTAAATATAATAATACGACTCTGCTCGCACAGGTAGTAGAAGTAAAACTGTATAATTCCAAACATTTTTGTCATTTAAATAATAATGTAATTAATAATATCATTATTTGTCAGCCTATGTAGTCCAGGGCTGAAAGTAAGCCCCGCTCGAAAAGCGCTCGATTCAGGAGCACCCCCTAAAAGTTGGCTGGTACCTACATTTATTACACCTATGGCTCCGTCCAAATCTGATGAATTCGACGCGAATGCGCGATGCGCGAGCTTCGCATTCGCCAGATCTGGACGTACCCTATGGTATGTGCACAATGCAAGAATACACACCCTTCGCACATAAGGGACTTGTGGGTGGTGCTTCACAGGTTTGAAAAGCAAGATGCACCGGTCCCAAAACTGTATGCCACCGAGCGCCGAGATACCCATGTACAGGAACACCCCGAACAGAACAGCCATGGGGACCACGCGCAGCCAGCTAGAAGCCAACACGGAGACCCCGCAGAGGATGGAAACGAGGAGACCAGTTAAACGTTGTTCTGGAAATGGAGAAACATAAATGAATATTGCTTCGCAATGGTGGTATTCAAGGTAGCAAATGGTATGGCTGTAATACAATGTAAAATGAGAGGGGGGACCAATTTAAGGTATTCCATCAGTACCGGGTCATAATCATCATATCAGCCTGTTGCAGTCCACTGCTGGACATAGGCCTCCCCAAGAAGCGCCACAACGCACGATCTTCCGCCCTTTGCATCCAGTCGCTGCCAGCTGCCTTCTTCAGGTCATCGGTCCATCTAGTCGGTGGCGCCTACACTACGTTTGCCTAAGCATGGTCTCCATTCGAGAACCTTCCTGCTCCACCTCTCGTCGGTTCTGCGACAGACATGGCTAGCCCAATGTCACTTCAGCTTGCTACATTTAGACAATTTAGACATTTGGACAATATCAGTCACCTTAGTCTTATGTCGTCAGTACCGGGTAAGGTAAGTTATAGCAGCAGGGATTACCTTTAACCTCGACGATGTGTGGTTTGTCGCCGGGTGCGTGAGTGGTGGACATGACGGTCAGTGCAGACACGTGGCTGACAGACCGCACGGTGGCCACGCATTGCCACGGCGCCCCAAACATGCCGCAGACTCCGTTGACGAGAGACATGATCACGATGTCCATGTGGAAACCGCTGCCCTTCTTCAGCCGTCGCTCTGGCTTGTCGACGATGAGCCTAACAATGGAAAAGACGTTGCAGTTTTGCTAAAATAAAATAAAAACTTACCGCAGAGCGCGTTAGCATTTAAAGCTTTGTAGGAATTTTGAACAGGCCTTTTTGGAGGTATGTATTTAATACCAAAAAATGAAAAAACATCCTAGGCTTTAGGATAAGGTTGAGAATTTCGCTGTGCATAAAAGAAATCGCATTGTCCTAGATTTGTTGTATGATTGGATCTACTGTATTCATTGATATTTGTATAAGGCCCTTTCTATCATCATACATAACTGAATTAAATTTTAAAAGAAATGTATACTACTAAATTAATAATTACTAACTAAATTTTAAATTATACTTTAGGAGTCAAGTAATTCGTAACAGGTAATTGAAAGTGAAATTGGGCCTTAGAAAACAAGTTAGAATATTCTAGCAAGCAAAGAAGCACACAATAAATTGACCATCATATAAGAAAAGATGAAAGAAATGACAAAAACAAGAAGTCTCGGGATTCTAAAAGTACTAATGCAACTAGTAAAAGATAAATAAAATTCCGAACACAAACAAGTGGGAAGAGCTTTATCTACAATAGAAGAAGATTACAATACAACAAAATAAGAGAAAAGATGTCGCTTAAATGCTCAAATTAAACTTAAAGGTCATGAGTACTCATGTTACAAGGAAAAACATCTGTAGCTATATACTTTTGAGGCTTTATTTTCAAGGATATCTGAAATTATTTTATTTACGGAGTCAATAAGCCACCTAATGCTATAATCGTAGTCGTAACACTTGTCCTTCGTAAAGCCTTTATAAGTCTATAGCAACTATCCACACAGCAAAATCTTACTCAGCGATGTGTGTCTCCATAAAAACAATGATGTAGACCATCAGTGCTGGCAGGGCCATCACGAGCATGGCCCAGAAGGGGATGGTCTCCAACCCTGGGTTGGCTGGAACGAGCCAGGAGCGGTTAGCAGTGGGGCTGAGGCCAGCAGGGACGCGAAGAGTCTCGGTCCAGACTGGGACGAGGCGGGAGATCCCCACCATGAGCACGATTGCGATTGGCACCCCGAAGTCTCCGAGGGCACGACGAGCCTGAGAATATTGCAAATTCAGCGGTTTGGAGAGTGTACAGTCACGAGCAATGAAATATCTACCTCGTTATTTATTTCCTTAGGAGTTATGATAAGGTTTAAAATCCAATGAAAATTTAAATAATAATATTGGACAACATCACATACATTGCTCTGCTTAATAACTTGTGTTATAGAAATCAGAAACAACGACGGTACCTCAGCACCTTGACCCGAGTCAATATAGAAAAGTTCGTTTTCTTCATTGACCCGACCGGGGATCGAACCCGTAACCTCAGAGATGGCGGCGGCATTTACAGTCCGGCGTGCTCGCCTCTCGGCTACGGTCGTCAAAAAACATTGTACAGAGTCACTCGCTCGAGTGATATGTCGGCCATATAGCTTTAAACCAGCGGATCAGCATAACGCTTCCAACGATACCTCATAATTTGTTAAATTATTGCCCTTATGTCATAAAAGAAAAATGAACAGTTAGCAAGAATAGATCGTATACTTACACTACGTCCCAGGAACTTTCCGTTCCTAAAGATCCTGAGGTAGTACGCGATGATGAAGGTGGACAGGGTCAGGATGGTGCAGAACAGGGCTGTGTTCGGTTTTGGTAGCGTGGGTAGCTGTGCCATCATCGTCGGGGCCGTGGAGTTATCTGCAAAAAGCATTTGTTTAAATTTTCTTTAGAAAAAACAAGAAACTTTTTGGCGTTAGTTGATTACCATATTAAGAGACATACTAGTATTAATCATAAAACTTTAGGTATATTATGTTTTGTTTTACGTACTTATAAAGTCTGTGCCATTAATTCTAGGAATGGTGGAATTGAGGGTCTGGTTCTGGAAAGCACAGTAGTCCACGCCAAGGGGATGATTGCGGTACACGCTTACAATATTGGTGATTGGCTCTCCAATGAAAATCAGGGAGATGAGGAACGCGAAGACGTCCTCGGTAAACCTGGTAAAAAAATAAGATAGTAAATTTTTATATGAATATTTTTTTGGACTAAGTTCTTTTAAAACATAGCAATAACTAACCTGGTGATCTTCTTCACAGCAACACTGCCTTCAACAGATGCAACGGCCAAAGCGATGACAATCATCCAAAGACCGCAATACATTCTGGCTGCCAAGAAATCGAAGCCATAAGACCGACAGAAACTTCCTAAAGCGTCATCTAGCAAGAGAAGGGGTCCGGTTGCGCCTGTGATCATCATTGGTTGGCCGGAAAGGAGTGCAAACAGAATTCCACCGGCACAAGTGAAGACCTGGAAGATTAAAAAAAAATATCTAAATGTTTTTCCATGGAAAGTTTAAATAAGCAGTTTACGTTAATACTGTTTTAACTTCTAATAAGCAATCTTTATTTTTCACAGAGATTATAAACCAATAACTTACCAATGTCTCAGATATTCCTATCTGTCCTTGCGTCTTTTCCGCAAGGAGACCTCCAAAGGTGATGGCAGACGAAAGGGCCGCAAAGTACATGAAGATGGTCGCGGCTGCGCATTGACCGTTCAGGGCATCGGTGAAGTCCGACATATAAAAGGGGTAACGCCTCTTAATGTCACGGATGACACCTGAGAAAATTTCACACAGTTAGTTCGTTAAAAAACATTAATTGAATAACTCAAATAAAATTATCATCGATAAAAATTTACTACCTCCAAATAGTCGACCAGATCTTGAAAGTGGGTCGTCAGGTTCTTTTGGCGGCGGGGAACCCTTCTCTGCTTCCAACAACGCTTTCTTTTCATCTGAAGGGGACTTTTCAATTTCAGTAGCGGCGCGTTTCTTCTCGATCGCATCGCGTTTGCGCCTTCGGATCATCTCGCTTTTAGCACGCAATTCTTCAAATGGTAATAACGCTTGGCGCTCCCAGTCACCAGGTGGCAGCACGATGGAGTCGTCAAGAAATTCATTGATACCCGATAGCAGTTCGCGGCGGTCATCCGCTTTATACGCAATGGAATGGAACGATGGGTTGGACATGAGAGTCGAGATGGAACGTCCCACTTCATGGTAGTCTAAATCAGCGTCGCTAGGTCCGAGGAGGATAAACATGAATCGGACGGGGATGGGTACTTCTGTGATGGATGGCATCAGGATGCCTTGGGCGAGCCTCACGAATGCAATGGTGGGCTGTTCAAGAAAGCCAACTGCACCAACAAGGACGGTAGTAGCTTCAGAGTCCTCAGGGATGCGTTTCATGATGGATTCGTTGTGTCCTTTCCGCAGCTCATCCTGTGAGCCATTTATGATGGTAGAGGCTAGGTACTCTACTTCTTTCATGTCAATGGCTGCTGAAGAGGATTTTTTCCGTTCGGACCGGTCCATAGGCAGTGCATGGGAGCTTCGTCGACGGCGCTGCTCCGATAAGTTCTGTTGAAAAATACAACCAAAGACCAATCAGTTGATGACCTTCATTTCAAAAGGATCCATTTCATCACATCGAATGATAAGTTCTTTAAGTTTTATTCACGCGAAGAAATCGATCCAGAGATACGGCAATGGCACTCAATAACAAACAATGATATATTACAAGTCTTTCATAGCGAAATTTTCAATGAGAAATTTTTGTGAATTGTTCAAACAGTAAAACTTAAGATTCCAAAAAAAGATTTGCCCCTTTTATTTTTATGCTAATTTCAACCTTCGTTAACGTCTCTAACTATAAAAGCATTGAATACGACAAGTGTGATAATTGCGCTATAAAAGAACTATGAAAAATAAATTGATTATTCAAACAATGGCTACATTCTAAGGTATGTGCTACGCTTGTCATGTGAGCGATTTGTAGAATATATCTACAATAGATAATTAATGTACTCGTTAGTTTGAGCTACTGTGGCTTGGTGTAGTGATTTGGTAAGATTATGGTATCGGGGCATCTGAGTGAGACCCATCGTTGAGGTGATTAGTGATCTTTGCTGGTATGGAACAATTAGACGAGTAATACACCTCAATTCAATTAATCAAATTGATTGTTGGTTGTTGCTAATGACGATTTCGATCTGCTTATGTCTTCTTCCTAGCTATCGGTCCCGTTTTTAGAAACGTACACGTTTGAGTATCCTTCACTGGGTATCAAGACTGGTTATTGCATTTGGAGCGATCTGAAACCCTAATACAGGGGAAACTTATCATCTTGGACCAACCGTATTGTGAGGAATCCTAATAATTCTGATAAACTGATGTGTTACCATAGTAACAAAACCATTGTGAGGAAACTTACAAATTCTGATAACATGTATGTGTTACCATAGTAACAGAATTTGTGGGTTTCCTCACAATGGTTTTGGATACATTGAACATTGTAGAAAAATCCGGAGTTACCTGTGGTGAGAGATACACAGATACGAGGCGAGGCTCCGACTACTCAACTATCAGCTTCGGTATTCTTAAGATAGTTACAGTTGATAAGGGTCGTAATGTAACATGTTACGAAGCGAGCATTCGTGCAGTCAGTATAGAGGAACAAGCTACCAACGAGCCGTTTCTCAACGGATTCTGGCACACGGCGTAACGTAATATGCTTACTACGAATTTGCATTACGCCCCGTAACGCAGATCAACCTACATTAAAAATTGACAAATGGTTTTAGGAACTGTTAATAACAATCCTTAACCTTCATTGTAAAGATTCTCCAACTATGGATAGTATGAATAGAAAAATAAAGTTAATTTAATACAAATACAATACAATGTTAGAGTAGACAATATTCAAACTCTACCCACTGTCAATTTTTGTAATGTATGTAGAAGAAGACATATAAATGCAGTATTGACTGACGTCCAAGACCTAAGTGATATTAAAAACAAGGATAAAACCAATGATAATTTAAAAACATTGCAAAAAATACCTCGATGATCTAACTATCTTGACTATGACAAGACTATCACTGAAGATACTACAAATAATGATGACATGCCAAGGTGATGATAAAATACATTACTGAAATAGTCTAAGAAAATACTCTATCAAATGCGACAGACGAATAAACGAATTGATGAAATAATGCTTCCGCTCCTTCTAAGGAAGCTAATATACAGTGAAAGAAAAAACTCAAATTATGGTGTGGAATGTTAGCAAACTGATGTCGTCATCTGAACAAAAAGAAAACGATCATTTGCAAGAAATTAAATATAAAACGCCGTCATCAACTGTCGTGAAAGAAATATTTTTCTATACTAGAATTTATGTTTCAGTTTGAACACGAAGTATTCGAAGTTAGAAACCAGACATAGTCTAATATGGTCCATAAAACAATTTACCAATTGTAAATTTTAGTGGTGACGATTATTAAGAAGTAGTTTAAGCTGTTTCTGATATTATAGATAGCATGAGGGAAAACTTAAAATTGGATGTTGTATATTCTTAAGTCCATTCTAAATTATTTCCGGATTCTATTTGCTATAGTATCATTTCGGTTTTTAAGTAGAGTAATAAGCTACTTTATACCAAAGTTCGTGTAAAGGTAAAATTGAATTAGAACTTGGTAATTGGATTGGGTCAATTTCCTAATAATTTCCCAAAAAGGTCCAACTCTTAATTCTGCGTCGTATGTGAAAGTCTCGTGTATATTTTTCTTGCAAATGACCGCTACAGAATGTTAGTGACACTCTCGCACAGGGCTGTCGCGTACGATGTGGTGCGCACTGTGGCGGCGGCAGGCTCCCGACGCCGAGCAGAGGGAGCAGCGAGCGCGCCTGCCTTCAGGGTCCTCCACCCACAGTGACTGTGTGGAAATACTCATCAATAAAAAAGACAAATTGTTCATGCCGGGATTTGAACGCCCTAGAAAGATTATGTTTTACTCCAAGCAGATTAAAATGCTTTTGGTTTTTTTAGCGTCAGCACGTCACTGTGACAAACTGTTTACTCTTGACAATGCTCAGATTTACGTTGCAGTTGTGTAAATACACATAGTAATTTTTTTCGTGTTTTTATGAGCAATTAAGTGCGATTTAGCATACGTGATGTAATTCTAGACGAAAACATAATGCTTGTATTGTCTAGTGCCATAATATCCGATATTAATAGATTTTAAATTAGTCACTTAAGTACCTACATACGTGACTATCCTCTTTTAGGTAACACAGTCGTTAACATAGACCAGAAATAATAAGGGCTCTAATACGCTACCCTGAGGAAGTACCTTCCTATAAAAAGCAGCCGTTAATTCTTACGTGTACTGAAATCGTCAAGTTGTGAGTGCTTTACACTATTATTAATTATAAATCACTTAACTCGATCAATCGAAATCAATTCACTATAATAAAAGAACTATCGCTATCTTCTTAAATTTCAATAAGTATGTATCTACAGTAGGAAACGATTTGGATGTTCAATTTTTTATCTGTTTTATTATAAATCATTATTGTATTTTAGTATTTTTAATAATAATAAATATAGGTACTTGACAATATTTCCGCAAACTACTTAGCACTCCTAGCTAATAATTAACGATAACGGCATTCGGCAGCCTTGAAAATACGTATGACCGAATATGCGACAGAGCTATCATACTTAATCCCTGATAAACATTTTAATTAACGATTTCCTTGAGTCAATTATAAGAATAGAAATAATCTTAACACAATAATGCATAAGGCAAAAAAATAAACCTGACTAGGTATTCAAAAATCAGTTAATAAAATACTAAAGCTGACCAAATGTCCCAACAGTACTACTGTGTTCCGATTGGACCTTAATCAACATTTACAATAACCTTTAGGCCAAAACATGTGACTTTTTGGAATAACTGGATCATTTTCTTTGCCACAGATCATGGTGCAGCCTTAATCAAATCTTTTACAATAAAAAATTAAGACCGACTTAGGTCATTGTTTTTTGATTGTCATCTATAACATTTTTTAAATCTTGCTCTCCACGCGATTTTAATACGATTCTCGATTTGCTATTTTACTCCCATAGGGGTAGAATTAAAGATTTTTAAAAGTCGTTTCAGTGGTTTACAAGTACTTACTTAAATATTTTAAAACAACTAGGTACTTCAATTTGTCCATCAGTGACATTGCATTACTTATTTGAATCTTATTAATACGCGAATTTCAGATGTTTGTCACTCAATCAAGCTTATGGCACAATAATATAAATTGACATAATATTTAAAACATTAGAATAATAAAACGGGGTAAAAATATTTTTACTCCGTATTTGAGTTCCGATGGATAAATTATTCATTCCTCCTTATGTACTATACATATATATACTTTATATATATATCGGGTGTAAAAAAAGGCTTAACGAAGCCGAATACTACATATTCTACGTATTATTACGATCATTTTTTTCTTTTACACTATACCTGGGAAATGACGGGTTACCAAGTTATTGACAGTCAAAGTATCCATTTTTTTTCAAAGATTTTTACAAAATTGACTTGAATATACCTACTTAATATTTTTGTTTAAAATAATAAATATTTTTTCGTTTCATATTTTATAGCATAATGTCGTAACAAACAACTAATATTAAAATAGTTTCCGCGTCTGTCAGTCAGTCACCACCCGTCGGGTTGGCACCTTTTATATATATTTTTTTTAATTAATGCTCTTTAAATTGTATCTGGCAGCTCAACGTTTGTGATATTTTAATCTGTAAGTACTTAAATATGCGCCAAAATTTCGACCTGTTACCTATTATGTTTTAAAATATCAACGCTGCCAAATGGTTACGTTTGACATTGACAGAGATGCAGATGGTTCGTTAAATATAATGCTTACTCTGTGGTTAAATTGATGTTTTGTTTAAATTGTGATACTGAGCCGCAACAATAAAGCATCAAGCTATAAAGACGATACACGAACGTCTAAAAGTGTAGGCAATTAGAGAATGACACTGCCCAGTTCGGCAAGTTTCGCCAGTCAATTTAAGTTTCGTTTAAGTTTCGATTTCAGAAGAAAACAAAAACTACAGTTTTTGTATTATCCTTCGGGAGCCATCGGAAATATTTAAAGACTTAGCCTTACTACATAAAAGATAGACAAGCGTTAAACACTTGTCTAAAATTAATCAACCAATTTGAAATGTTGACACATCTGACATTCGAGACATATTACTAACAAACATTTAAAATTGGGTGACTTATCTGTAAACAGGTGTTCAACACGTGTTCAACACTAGTCTATCTTTTTGTAGTAAGGCCGTTTTTGTTTCTATTTTCTTTAGGAATTAATCTATCGAATATCTATTTTAATACTCGTAAACCTTCAAATGAACAGAAGTTATATGTATAAAAGAAATCCCCGAAAATAGATAACTCGTAAACTAGAGAAAATATGAGTTTAATAATTTGTCCTGGAAATTGCATTTTAGCATATTTACTATCGAAAGGTATGTGTTTAGTTCATGTACCACCATTAAAAATAAAGCTTTGGTATTTCTTATGCAATCGTGTCGAGTAAACCACCAATGTCAGAGGTCAATCTGTGAATTGTAATTCTTATGCGAAATAAAGATCTTTAACCACAATCTGACATTCGATTAATTGCCATGTAAAATATGGAGCTCTATTATTTTGCAAACAGCACTATACCTACATTTCTCCCCTTTGGTCTACGACAGATCGGAAGAAAATGCATTATCATGAATCACATAACACACTTATTCTGTGCAAGAATTTGTTTTTAGAGTTATGCCATCTTCTTTGTGCAAGACAAATGCATAATTAATCTAAACGTAACTATCAGAGCTCCGATTTGTCACACGTCTATTCTCGAGGATTTGTGTAGTCGACGTTCATTTGTTTCCTGACCTCGAATTTCTGACACTCATTTGTTTTATTTTTGAATACCGCGCGTTAGAGTTACTTCCCTCTTACACATACACTTATTCATTTATACAGGGTGTCTGGGTTACGACCGGCGATAATGTAAGGGTAATAATATAATATAACTAACTTTTATTTTATCAAATTTTATTGACAAAACCCCCTCATGTTGTCTATCCACCTCTTGAAATGGCAGCCATTTAAATATTTTAAAACTTTTATGGTAGGTATCGCATGCAAACACATAGAATTAATATGGATCTGGAGGTCCTAAATATTATGAAAAAGGATTTATTAGAAAGGCTTAAATCCAGTAAAACGAAGATTTTTTTTAACCCTAATAGAGAAAACAATGAATTTATAAGAAATTGCCGAAAAATTATCTAAATTTACCAGTTTTTTAAACGTGATACAAGGGAGAGCTTTTTTCGATAAAATTTGATGAATTAAAAGCCCTTAAATTATCTCCGGTCAAAACCCGCACACACTGTATATCGAAAATCGGATTCGTCTCTTCTAGACGTGACGTTCAGACAAAACATTCTGACAGATCAGTTTATTAATCGATGAAAATAGTGTTTGCCGAAATGTATGTGTTGGTAAGTTGTTATGTGGAATCGGAACTCTATATTTTTATTGGTCTGTTATAAAAAAATAATAATAATAAATATTGGACAACATCACATACATTGCTCTGATCCTAAGGTAAGTAGCTAAAGCAATTGTGTTGTAAAAATCAGAAACAACAACGGTACCACAACACAAAGACCCGAGCCAATATAGAAAAGTTCGCTTTCTACATTGAACCGACCGGGGATCGAACCCGGAACCTCAGAGATGGCGGCGCCATTTACAGTCCGGCGTGCTCGCCTCTCGGCTACGGAGGTCGTCAAAGAGGTGTTATAATTTACCTGATTATCACCCCCGCAAAATACTAGCTTTGCTACCGCAGGGGTCATTACCCCCAGGTTAGTAACCGTTGGCCTATAAAGGAATATTCTCAGCTTCCACGTAGATAAGATAGATATACACCGTGAATTTTTAATTACCCGAGAAAATTAACTAACATACTTAGATATCGATATACATCGAATTTGGCGAATAAAAATTTTTTTTTTATGAGAAATTTATTTCAAAGGTCCCTAACATTCCTTAAAAAAAATGCACCATAAAAGTCCTGCTAATTCAAATAGTAATCATTATCATTCCAACATTAACGTAACCAAAATCCACCTAATTTGGTCGCGTAATATTGGCGTACGGAAGCAATAACTATGATTTTTTTTTTTTCATTCATAGTTATTCCTTCCGTACGCCAACGCCGTACGCCGTTCCGTTTTTTTTATTCGCCAAATTCGATGTATATCGATATCTGAGTATGTTAGTTAATTTTCTCGGGTAATTAAAAATTCACGGTGTATACTTTATTTGCAAACCAAACAAAGAAGTTACAGTTGATGTTTACAGAGAGTAGTACAATTTAGGCAATCTTATCGCTATGAGCGATCTCTTCAAGACAACCTTCAGGTAGAGGACAACTACAGGGGGTACAAAAGAATGGGACACTTCTTAAAACCACGTGATCGACTGCTCATATGTCAACAGCTTCTTGTATAGGAGCAACATCGAAAATCGAGAATTTTTCAGCTGCTCTGCTACAAACTTACTCGTAGACCTTGATGCTGAAAAACAAATCACGATTTCGATGTTGCTCCCATAGGAAAAGTTGTTGTATTATCACTTATCACCAGTTGATCACGTGGTTTCAAGGTTCCCATTCTTTTGTACACCCTGTATAAAGAAAGGGGAAAGTGGTGCAGAGTGCTTATTGTGGAATTTTACGCACCTGAAGACTGGTATACGAGGCATGTTTGCGTCCACTGATTGAGAACCTGAATCCTTTGTCTTCGTGCACATGACGATGGCGGAGCAGGAGGGAGCGCATCACCACCGGTTTGTCGTCTTCTTCGATGAGCTGGGAAGCCACCATGTTCTCCACCACTCTGCAACGAGGAACCATTATTTGACGTCTTCCGTAGCCGTAGGGGGGAGGGGAAGCAGCTTTTTATAGTTATTCTGCTATTCGGGGCCGAGGCTTGTCGAGCTGTTTTGTGCCAAAAAAGTCTTTGGATATAAATATTTTTATTATGTTATGAAAATTACGTCCATGTCAACAGTTAAGGTTGTAGGTACGGTTTTGACTGTAAGTCCAAACAAGGAGGCATATTGGGGAAAATATAATAGGTTGGGGAAAAAGTTTCTTCGCATTTTCGCAAATGATACAAATAGTACAGCCAAAGAGATTTTATTACAAGTTCATACATACTATAATGCGAAAAGACTTTTTCCCCAACCTAATATGTCGTTCGTTCGTTCGATGATAACATCGCCAACCACCGTGGCTTTAATTTGTTTATTTGTCCGAAATGTAGGCTTTACGTTATTTAGGCTTTTTGACTATTTGTTTAGGATATGCGTTAAATTGCTCAACTCATAAAAACAAATACGGATAAAGATATTATATAAAAAATGTTCGAAGCTTTAATGGGATTCAAACTCGAGACATTTGATGTATATTTTCCAAGCGAAAATACTACTTCGATGCATTGTTTACCAGCATTATTGTGAATGTAAAAAATATTAAATAAATACTCTGCAAGCATTTTTAGGGTTCCGTACCCAAAGGGTAAAACAGGACCCTATTACTAAGGCCCCGCTGTCCGTCTGTCTGTCTGTACGTTTGTCACCAGGCTGTATCTTATGAACCGTGATAGTGAGACAGTTGAAATTTGCCCAGATGATGTATTCCTGTTGCCGCTATAACAATAAATACTAAATAACAGTATGAAATAAATACTTAAGGGGGCTCCCATACAACAAACGTGATTTTTTTTGCCGTTTTTACAGATAATTGTACGGAACCCTTCGTGCGCGAGTCCGACTCGCACTTAGCCGGTTTTGGTTTTGCTTGGTTTCTGATAATAGCTGTTGTAGTGCTATGTTTAACAAAATCTAATTTCCTTCGCAGGCAACGATTTTCTTGGTATAACTACTTGATTCGAGATTGTTCTTGTTGTCAAAAGATTGTTCGAGTCGAGAAATTATTTATAGGTACGGTTCTATAATTAGCCTCAAGCCCTTTGTTGAACTTCGTAGAAAATCTAGTATAAAATCAATAAGCAATCTACTCTCTCTAAGAATGTTAAAGCTATATAGTAATTCAATAAATTGCTCGAAGAGGAAATAAAGTTTATATAAACTTAAAACACAAATAGCTAAACAAGGTTTAAGTAGCTGATAGACACCCCTTTTTTAGGGTTCCGTAGTCCCGATTATGAACCCTTATAGTTTTGTTATGTCTGTCCGTCCAAGGTTTTGTGGAGGTATGTATATCAATCTCACCTACAAAGTTCCCACTTTGTAAGTGAGATTGATGTTTTTAAAATTTTTTTTTGGGGTAGCTACCCTACATGTAACGCGGGGATGTTTTTTTTTTTATCATCGTCTACCCCATCGTGCAATGTGTCGTTGAATAGGTCCTTTTTAATTTTAATGTGCTATTTTTGTTCGAGTAGGGCGCCCCATTCCTACTAAAAGCTAAACTATTGGCTTAATAAATCTGGAAAAATTCTTGTTATTAGTGCTTTTTATAAACTTCTAAGAAAAATTATAACGGTTAAGATAGGTCGGTTAGTTTAAGAGTAATAGTCGTTCAACTTATGTATTAGAAAATTTTTACCAATAAAAATTCCTTAAAAGAAAACATTAAAAGTGACTTAGATGAAAATAAATTAAAATTTAAAAATTAAGACTCCTTCTGAAATATATTGTGGTAACGACGGGTAGCTATGGAACCCTACACTGCACGTGGCACGACAAGCACTAGGCGGGTATTGTTAGCCTTTGCTGAATTGACTCAAACCAGGAGACAAATCCGGTACCCTTAACGTAAACGCGAACGAGTGTTACCTCGTAACACAAGGACGTTAAATCCTCACTTCGAGAATAAAACAGTTGGTACGTTGTCTGACTTATTTCATAATCGGATCGCATAGTTTTCTGAATTAGCTCAAACCGGAAATCAAACCCGGCTTTCAAAGCGAATCCCCGCGCCATTTCTCTAGTCGGGTCGAGAAACTTTGTGAACTTCGGAACTTAATAAAATCTGTTCAGCATTACTTCGAATTTATGAATGTTATTAGTTGACGGTTGCTAAGTGTTACGTTACAATACATACACCTTCATCACCATCATTTTAGCCACAGTACGTCCAATGCTGAACATAGGCTTCCCCCAATGACTTCCAGATCGGCCGGTTGGAAGCGGCCCGCACCCAGCGGCTCCCTGGTCCAGGTCCACCAGGTCGTCTGTCCACCTCTTAGGTGGCCACCACGCTCAGCGTGCCGGTGCGTGGCCTCCATTCAAGAACCTTTCTGCTCCATCGGGCGTCGTCGTGCTATGTGCCCCGCTCACTGCCAATTTAATGTGCTAATTCACTATCCAAAAACTAACCTATACGCAACTCCCGGCAGATCCTTCTCATCCAAATCCAGAAGAACAACTCCTGTCTCCAAGCACCGCCGGAGGTTTAATAAGGAGTGAAATGAGAGTGATGCTACGTGGGGCCTCCCCCACCGATCAGAGCCCTCTTCCCGGTCCTCTTCGTATTTGATCCAGCGCGCACGCTCCTGCCACTCTGACTCTCCTTCTGGGTTGCACAGTAGCTCGTCCAGTTGGACGAAGACCTGGACAAATTATTAAAAGGTATTTCAAAAATATCTGCCGCCGCTGCCATGGATGAAGGTAATAAATACCTTATAAATTACAATAGTGATGGAACTTCATGACCAGGACGTATTTTTTTTTATTTAAACAATTAAACTAAACTAATATTAAGCTTTATTTTGTATAGTTTGTTGCAGCCCCAGCTACAACAGGCTAAAAAGTTGGGCAGGTGTGGTTGGATTTTAACAAATGTTAGTTTATTTTTATTTTTTAAATGAAAAATAGGTCCGGGTCATAAAATTTCTTAATTATCGTAATCTATGTAAGTAATACTTTCACCCATTGCAGCGGCGGCAGATAATTTCGAATCAAACTAAACGAATATAACACTCCTTAAACCACTGTGATCAGCAGCTCATATTCTTAATTTTTTTCTATGGGAGGTATATACTAATGCTCGTGCATCATCACACAAACCTTTGCCCCTTGCGGGATTCGAACCCACAACCATATAGTAACAAGTACCACTATATGTTATATTACACAATTTGCTCGGGGAATTTTAATGTAACTTTAAAAAAGCACAATTTTATCGATGGAAATGCCTTAATTTAGGGGTCTCTTTCTGCTTGCATTTCAATATGGCTATGGAATGACGCGATAAGCAATGAAAATAGAAAGTAAAATTAATACAGTACTTACAGAATGGGGGCTGTGATCATATATCTTCTTATATGTGCCTTCTGATAGTATATTTTGTAGTTTATCCCCTCCATCCTTACGAGCCACGTGTACTGTAGAGGGCTGTCGAAATAAGGACTAATTAGAAACGAAACATTTGAATAATTACTATTTTTTAAAACATATAGAGTTTGTTTGTTTGCATGTATAAAATATCCAGAAAAATAAGTCGATTTAAATAGTAATGACTAGTAAGGATAGTCTCTGATGTACAGCTACTTTCAATGGAAAAATGCACATTTTCCGGAGCATGTGAGACTGATGTTAAAACAGGGTCTAACAAAATCAATTGCGTTCCTTTGAAGGTGGTATCTCTACATTTTACTAAGTAAGACAGAAATAAGGCACAAAAACTTATTTAGTGAATACGTAGTCAAAAATAAAGCATATTTTTCCCAGCTTGTGTTACAAAAATGCTTAATCTTTTGTAATTCATTTACAGAACACAGAGCACGTATGGTTTACGCGCTAAGATATGTCGCTGATAAGTGATAAAACATTGTTAAATGTTATAACAGTGTTAAATAGCGCTTAACTATACCAACTGTAAGGGCGAACGACCAATCAGAGCTTATATTTTAATAATGGGTATTAAGAGAGTAGTGTAGGGTAGTTTTCCAAGATAGTTGGGGAAGAAAGATTCTCGAATGCCTAGTGCCTACCACGAAATGAAAGGCGCCGCGAGAGGCCTTCAACACAGTGGACAAACGAACTGTAAGGTTGCGGGAAGCAGCTGCATTGTACGCAAAGGGCCCAAAGCCTCTTTCTGTTGCGTTTCATGAGCGAGGCCTAGATGTCTAACAGTGGACTTCCATAGTCTGATGAAAATTCTTGAAATGATGATTGATGAAATTCAGCCACCTCTGGCCCCATTCCGGATCGCGCTAAAAGCACTGTCAGCGCTAAACCGATCAAATAATAATTCACAAATGTTACACAAAATTGCCTACCTACTGTATTTATGTATGGATTCGTGCTATTTGCTGCTGTTAGCGCAATTCGGAACAAGGGGTTTGTGACTAAATTGCACCATTGAATTTCTTTCGCCGTTTTTTATCATCACCAGCAGATATGCCGAACCGGTGGTAGGAAAAATATAAGGGCTTGTACTAAGTGACTTTGACTTACTTTGTCAGTTTTGTGTCTGCCCACACGGGGATCGTCTGTCCTATGGGTCGCTAGATCATCCTGGTCTACTTCAGGGAGCGGTTCCTCCCCCGGCGCTATGGACACCCTACGCTCGCCGCTTCCACTCATGGCACCGCTTACTCGTGACCCTTCTTGCAATGAGTATTTCCGAGACTTATAATGTAGATGACGGCTGTGGAATAAAAGTTGAAGTTTATAAGCGAGTTGTACACTAGGCCAATAGTGACGGCCACCTAATGTGACCACAATTGATAAAGCCACTAGAAGCTGCCAACAGTCGCAGCCATTGTTTGATGCGGCCACCGGTGGCTACCACTTGCACTCTGCTTTGATTATTACCAATAAAATACTGAACGTAATGCGTTAAATTTAGTATTTGTTAGTAAAGCGCGGACTAAAGTACCGAGCGCTGAATTATACCGCGCGTTATAGGCCAATCTAAAGGTAGACTTCGGAGCAATGCGGCCCGCGATCTGCGGCCCGCGGCTTGCGGCTTGCGTCGCCCACACCGTCGGCCACGGATCGCTCCCTGTCGCATGCGGCCGCGACGCATCGCTCGGAAAGGGTTCCATACACTCCTACAGTTCAAAGTACAGCCGCATGGCCGCGTGGGCCGCAAGTGACGCATGACGCATGACGCATGACGCATGACGCATGACGCATGACGCATGACGCATGACGCAAGACGCAAGACGCAAGCCGCAAGTCTTATTGCTCCGAAGTCTACCTTAACGCTCATTTGCGCCGATGCCATAAAAATATGTAAAATCGCGTTCGCAACTTGTAACCGCCACTAGTAGCCCAATGTAAAAACAATACAGAATGTGCAAAAGAAAGACATTTAAAAACCACAAAATCAACTGCTCATATTCTATTTATAAGTATAGAAATCAATCGCCGTGCTCTTCTCTTGTAAAAACTTGAGAATGGCGCAACCGATTTCGCTGTTTGTTATTTTCTGTCAGAACTAACTTTAAATGTGTAAAAAATGTAAAGGCATCTTATTTTTAGCCGAGTTCAAAAAAGGAGCAGGTTCTCAATTCGACTGAATGTTGTTGTTTTTTTTGTATGTTTGTTACGCGATTACGCAGTCAATTGTGGACCGATTTCAATATTTATTTTTTCGTTTGAAAGAGTATTACTCCCGAAGTAGTCCCATTTTCACCAAGTCAGATTCTGATTATGGGATCTCAGGAAAATCGAGGGCAACCCTCAATTTGTATAGGCACTCAGTTTTTTTTCAATTCTAGTATGCTGAGGGCACTCTATTTCTACTAGGTACTTATATCGTTAGACAATTTATTGTAAAATGACAAAACAAAGTCTGCCAGAGTGCCGGGAAAGCTAGCTAGTAACACAATAAATTTTATTATAGTAATAAAATCAAGTTTGTTTAAACGAAAATGAGGTGGGTAGGTACTCCTATGATACTGAAAGGATATTATTTTCGCGGTTTCATGTTGCTTCATTTGTAAAAAGTTTTTATTCTTATGAAGCCGATTCGGTGGTGTAAAGAAGTGTCCTTTTATTTCGTTCAGCCTGTATTACAGTTACTTGAAGTACGACATCTATAAAAATCCTAACTGCAATAGATAAAATTCTTTATTGCACACCACACCAAACATACAGAAAAAGAAAAAAATAAACACAATTGGTTTCATCGCTATAGCCATATCTCTTCCGGTAGAGCTACAGGTAGGGGACAGACGAATCAAAATAATAAACAACTTTTACTCTAAGGCCAATATTAAGTAATGAAGAAAAAGACAGCGGTCCCATACCTTGGCCTGTACTTTTTATTTCTAGATTTCACCAAGAACAAAAAAGAAAACATATTTTTGAAATATGCTCCTTATTTAACGTAACCTTTGTTATTGATCCCTCTGTTCCAAGTGAGGGTTGATAAAAAATAGTAAAATCCAATTGTGTATATTTATTTATATTGAAAGCTAGTAATTTGCAGCTATAGAAACAATTGCAAATCACTTTTTTAAAACCAACGCAACATCTTAACATCTTAAACCTGTATAGTATTTCATGCTAAAGCACATCAAATCCGCTAAAGGAGGCCGGCCACGAGAATGTGTCGTTCGTTTAGGGCCGCATTCTGAATAGGCTAGTTTCGTGGGTCAAAAAAAGATTATTCTATTTAGTCCGTCAGTTAGAATATCAAAAAATATTGGACCCATATTTTTTCTTTTGTTAATCAAACAAAAAATGAGGAAGATAAAGCGCATCAAAGTGAGAACGTGACGTCACACCTTGCTAAAAAGTGTCACAAGGTGTGACGTTACGCGGAACTTTAACGGGCTGTATCTTAATATTTTTTTGTTTGATTGATAAAAGAAAAAATACGTGTCCAATATTTTCTGTTAATCCAACTGACAGACTAATAAGTTTTTTTTAGGAAACTAGCCAATGGGCTAGTTTCCTAAAAAAAACTTATTAGTACATACATTTAGCGCAATGGCGCTAAATGTACTGTCAGCGGGAATGAGACCAAATATAATAGACACAAATATTACACTGGATATGGTTTTTCTACCTACTGCTTGTGCTAATAGTGCTTTTAGCGCTATTCGGAATGCAGCCTACCAAATTAAAATGACCGTCTAAGTGTCTAACCTTTGACAATTTATGAGCAATGGGAATTCATGGATGGATCGAAATTCCAGTGTGTTTGATTTTGTCAAACAGCGCCATTAATCGAAAGAAGCGAATGATATTCTTTATTTAAATTGATGCCAATTAACGATTATTGTAAGAGAAAAAATATAATCCTTCTTCTGTTCGCTTTGCCCTTGCAGGGTGTCACATTACCTTTTATTATCTAACACAACTTAATTGCAATGTGATGCATTATAGGTTTGAATTTGAATATAAAGGATTTTTGTGCTAAAAAGGTCTGTAGCTCAAAACAATCAAAAATGTATTCACACTACACACTTGTCCGGCTTAGTTTTAACCGGAGATACTTGACTCAAGATTGACAAAATTTTAACGGGTTACATGTGTACACAAATCACAATGCAAGACTACATACTCGTACATACACCTATTGGAATAAAAGCGTGGTTCCCTATTTGAACAGCCGTGTTTTTCACACGGCTGATTCGTCTGTCGATATTTTGTCAAGGGTTCGACACGAGTAATTGTTATTTTAAATTAAGGATCATAGGTAAGAACGAACAAAACATTATCGTGGAATGCCTACAGAAATTGTACGACAAAAAGAAGTTTAAACTTTCATCCAGCAAATTATAGGTTAACCGGTAAAACATGCTTTTATTAAAACTATAGTGTACAATTTACTGGTGTTTGCTTGATATGTCGGGTAGATAATTATCTTGTCATTGCCGCATTTACCTTGTAAAATAGAAACATTTTTGAATACAGTGTTAAATATGTAATTTTCTCTATTAAGTGCTGTTTGATATATTAAAATAGTCGGGACAGACAAGAACTTGTTTAACTAATCGGGACAAAGTTATATATCTTTTCAGTTTATAATAGGTGCATGAAACGATGACGGATCGTGTATTTTTAGGTTTCATCGGTTTATATGTGTCATACTTAGCCCCGTGACCACGTCCGACATTAAAATGGCTAATTGCAGTTGTCAGTTGTATTTTTTCCCCGACACGCTTTGCCATGCCTACAATTATCCACAGGTGGTCCCGAAAAACACGACTGATGATGTTCTGAGCGCCTAGAGTGGTGAGTGCCACAAATTCACAATATAATCGCGTCACTAACTTCGATCGAGAAGTCAACGTATTACTTTTCGATCGATAAAAGTGACTTGGTTGTTTTGTGCAACTTGCACTGGGCACCCTGCTAAAAATAGAGCCATTAGAACTTTACGATCTTTTCGTTTGCTACTTCGTTTTTGGCCTCTCACCTAAATTGATTTGGCGATTACCACTTTATAAGTTATTATGTAAAAACTGGCACGAGTTTTATAATTTAGTGGTTTGGTTACCTCCTGTATCCTGTGCCTAAGACATCCTGCAGTGTGGACAAGGCCTTAATCCAACTGCATGAAGAGAATTTACTGACGGTTATTTGAGGAAGTAACTCTTTACTTACATCAAAATCGTACCTACCTTTCACGTATTTCAAGGTATTGCGAACTTGTGACGCTATCAAAGTCACACATTGTTAAGATATTAAAACTGGTTTACAACGCGGAATTAGTGGTCTTATAGAATTTTATGTTTTATCTTTAAATGATAAATGTACTGTTAAAACCCATGGTAAAAAAATAAAATACTATAGTAACTCAGTACATTGGGGATTATATTAATTACATTTCTTTTAATTCTCGATCAGGGCCCTAACCATGAACTGTTAAAACAATCACACATCTGTTAAACATTATCATTTCTGTCAAATTTTGTATGAAATGACGTACCAAATTTGACAGATTTGACAACTTTGAGATTGTTTTAAGAGTTCATGGTTAGGGGGCAGGCTAGCATATTATTTTAAAAAAAGAGGAAGATGTTTCTATTTGTTCCGTTCTTAATTCAGTTTGGTTGACCATACTCGACAATAAGCAAGTCTGGGGGCCTAGCGCGAAAGTGTATCGTTCGGTCGGTCGAATTAACCGATCAAATTAAAACACCCATTCCCTCGTATCAAAGGTTTGACAATTATGAACAATTGTAAACAGTCGGGTTTTTTACACGGCTAGATTGAGTTGGTCATATTTTATCAAAGGATTGCCACATGAGACTGGCCATTTTAATTTGTTAGGTTTATACGACCGAACGAAAAATACACTTTCGCGCTAGGCCCCCTGGTTATTACGTTTGTTTGGCTGCTTTTACTTAATTGCGCTTCGGCCTAACGAAATAAGCTAAAAATTGGCACTGACTTATGTAGTAATTTTTATCCCGTCTGTGTGACGTCATATTTAATCCTGACTCCCAATTTAATTCTTTTGTACGTACCAAAATTTTGGGAAAGAATAAACATTTAGGCCTTAGGTACTACAAAAAGATAGACACGTTGAACACCTGTTTACAGATAAGTCACCCAATTTGAAATGTTTGTTAGTAATATGTCTCGAATGTCAGATGTGTCAACATTTCAAATTGGTTGATTATAGTTAGTCTAATAGCTAGTCTATCTTTTTTGTAGTAAGGCCATAATGGCCTTACTACATATGGCTAACAAACATTTCAAATTGGGTGACTTATCTGTAAACAGGTGTTCAACACTAGTCTATCCTTTTGTAGTATGGCCGTTAATATTTTGAATTAGAAAAGAAGTGATTGTACTAATCACAAACAGCCCTGCCCCTTGCGAGATTCGAACGCGCAATAACTTTGTACCAGGAGGCGTATTTTTGAAGCGTTCGAATTCCAATTCGCATACGAAATCCTAAAAATGGTATGAGTTTGTATGCAATTCTTGTGAATTCGTATGCGAAATCGAATTCGAGTGCTTCAAAAATACGTCTCCAGTGCAGTATACGAACACATTCGTCATAGTAAGACTTTTTAACCGTATCTATTACCTAAATATTATGAATAAATGAATGAAAATAAATATCATGTAAACTGATGAAGTAATAAAAAAATCTCGATTTTATTTTATCTATGACAAATAACTATTTACGATTTATACTTTTTTTTTGTTTAACTAAAATACTTTTATTTATACTTTTATTTTAGATGTTTAAAAACGTAAGTATTTAAGTTTGTTTATCCGTTATTGCCTGATCAGTGTCCGTTATCTAGTCGCCATAGTACAAGCTTCACTTAGTTTGGGGTTAGCTAATTAGTGCGATTGTGTAAATAATTATTAATTATTTAATTAGTAATTATACATATTTATATTTTACTAGTAAAATACAAAATATAAGTATCTGAATGATGAGTGAAAAAAGGGCATGATACAGATTTACATCGTTAGAACAGATATTTACAGAAATGTTTATTTATTTAAAGATTTTTGTATATAGTACTTACAAACAGATTATTTATTACATTTATAGAAAAAAAAATGAATATGACCAGGTTATTAATGTGGTATATGGTATTGTTTTTTTTGTCCTGTATAAAAATATAAAAACTAGCCGGTTTCTTGTGTGTAAATATTTACTTTATGTGTCAAAGCATTGCTATTGGTGGCAATAAACCAGTAGCATTGAGCCATTTTGAATATCTCACAATGAGTATTTTATTGCGTTGACTTTGTATTACTTTGGAGATTGTTGATGAGTTATATTTGTTTTTGTAAACTCGAATTTGAACAATTCATTTTAAAAACCGTACTATTGTGAGTTAAACTTGCTGCAGTTTCGCACTTTTCTTTACGAGTTTCCTGCAATCTCATAAGTAACGAAATATATCTCTATACTATACACCGTGCTTTTTTAACCGTCTTAAAGCCGAAGGCCACTTAAAGTATCCAATAACTACTTGTCATTCGTAAAATAAAACTTGGTAATTATTAAGATTTCAAAGATTTAGAAATTAAAACAATTATTAGCAGAATTAGCAGAATTTAGTTCGAAACATCCTGTACACGGATATGGTAGTCCACGTGGACGGTGCTGCACGCGTGGAGGCGGCAAGGTTAAGGACTATGCATTATTGAAACCGTAAACATTATAAACAGGATGATACATTACTATTTTGCATTATTGTTTATTTAATAATTATATGGATAATAAAAAAATAACACTTCCTAGAGGTTTATTAAGATGGTTACATAACGTGGGCTTCGGCTTTAGGACGGTTAAAAAAGCACGTTGTATATTACTAGTATTAAAAAAATGCCTTTTTTGACTACAGAGATAAATTAGTAGGGTTTGGTCATAAGGAAACGTTAGCAAAGTTTCTTTTCAAATGGTGTACGGTGTACCTCGGTATTAGCAGACTCTTTATTTCGTTCAAATTGTTAATCCAAATCTAATTCTGAATTTTCTAGAAGGCCCCTGGAAAAGGTCAGTGAGTATAAAGGTACGCGATTTGAAAAAAACCGGCCAAGTGCGAGTCTGACTCACGCACGAAGGGTTCCGTACTATTTGAAGATAAATAACACTTGAAAAGTTTTCAAGTATTATTTATCTTCAATTAAACCTTGTATGGAATTGCTAAAAACAAAAATTTATAATTCCGTACCATTTTCTATAAAAACGACAAAAAAAAACAGACAGACAGACGGACAGCGGAGCTTTAGTAATAGGGTCCCGTTTTACCCTTTGGGTACGGAACCCTAAAAACGGCAAAAAAAATCACGATACTTGTATGAGAGCCCCCTTAAATATTTATTGTATTCTGTTTTTTAATATTTGTTGATATAGCGGCAACAGAAATACATCATCTGTGAAAATTTCAACTCTCTAACTATCACGGTTCATGAGATACAGCCTGGTGACAGACGGATAGACAGACAGACAGACGGACAGTGGGGCCTCAGTAATAGGGTCCCGTTTTACCCTTTGGGTACGGAACCATAAAAATGCAGCGATGTAGGGCGTCTTCCTACAAGCATAAATAATAAATATAATACATTATTTCCACAATCATACCGATTATCATACTATGGCGACTAGATAACGGGTAAACATACATAAATGTGGTTATAAACATCCATGGCTCAGGAACCAATGTTCGTGGGGTGTCAGAGTCACCTCCACGTGTGGCAGGGTGTTACTAATTACATTCAGTTACGATCGGGTGTAGGGAGTAGCAACCTGTCCTGGTTCACCCTGAGCAACGGGGGTTAGTAATTTCCTACGGGTTATTGCTAGCTCACGGCTAAACTCTGCTGGAGACGCTCCCGGCTGGCTTTAGCAGCCCGCTTGTGGATGGGTCTTGGGGCGGCACTTGCGGGGGTTCGATGACTCCCTACTCATGCTGCCCAAACGGTGGTCGCGGAGGAAATCCACGACCTGACGCTGCCGTGGCGCTTTAGACGCGGTGGAGGTGGGCCGCGGGGTGCTAACCCTGCGGTCGGTGGTGTCTAGCTTCCCAGTATGGTACGAGCTATGCTGGGCAGCGAGAGGGCGTAAGACGTGGGCGGCCTTTTGTGGCGACACGCTATGTCGTCGCAAAGGGTGACTGCGGATCGGGCTGGGAAGCTTAAACCCTTGCTGTCCCGATCCGAAGCCGTAGAAGAGGGAGGAGACGGCGTTGCGCTGCGCTCAGCTTTCCCCTTCTAGCGGACTAGCGGGTGCGGGGCGGGGGCCCTTAGCTCACATTGCACAGTCTGTCAGTCTGGGGTGATCCCGTGTGTACAGGATCACCCATTCCCTATGCCTGAGGCCCGGCATAGCATGCCGTACGTTTGTGACGCATGGACGGAAACCAGAACACGGGTCCCCATGTGTTACTAGTAACGTTGCGTGGTATACAGAAGGTTTTTTAGTGGGTGCTACTTCGTCGTGGCACAGTGGCGAAAGCCATTGTAAGGTGACGAGGGAGACCCTACCGCTGCCCCCGCGGCGCGGCGGTAGGTATGCAAAATGAATTTTTACTGCGCACCAAAAAAAAAGGTACCAATGTTCGTGCTCATCACACAACCCCTTGCAGGCTTTAAACCCGCAACCCCCAGGCTTAGTAGTCCGGAGCGCGAACCACTACAATTAAGTAGGTATAAAAACAGATGACAACTGGGGGGTAACCATGAACTCTTGAAACAATCTAAAATCTGTCAATTTCGTACGTCATTACGTACAAAGTTGAGCCGCTGGTCGGCGGCTTAGCGTAGGAGATTGCGATATCGACTAAATTCGTTAGATCTAACTCTGGTGCTACCGAATTTACTTGTTTTATCAGGACAGCTAATCTATCAGAATCGGCAAATTGGCATATCTCGAAATGTCTGTCTGATAAGACGCAGTAGCACAAGTTGACTTGACACGTGGCTAGAAACTAAACGCGGTGTTCAAGTCTCTGAATCTCTGAAGAATAACAAGCCTATAAAGTTTGAATAAGATCAAAATTTACTATATACATTATAGATAAAGAGCACATAATTAACATAAAATTGATTACTAAGAGTAAGGCGTGATTACCAGTTATTCACCAACTAAAAATTAAACCTACAAGTGATACGTATAAGTTAGGAGTATTAAGTTATTACGTACAGTCGGCAGCAATTAGATAGCGACATCCAAGGCTGTCAAATAGTTAGATACAGCCAAAGTGATCAAAAACATCGATACACCCGAGACGCTCATAGATAGAGACATTTCATCCGTCAAAAGGAACGGAACGCGCAATTCACCTATTACGTATTATTATGATGTATTTAACAGCACGGTTGTATCGATATATTTGGACAGGCTGGGTGCACTCAATAATTTGAACACTCTGGCTGTACGATGTTATTGACCACTTTGGCTGTATCTAAACTATTTGACAGCCTTGGATGTCACTATCTAATTGCTGCTGACTGTACCACCCCCTTTAAATCCGATTGTTGCAGTGTTGTATATTAAGTAGCTTACTGAACGAACAGTAGAAAACAAAATAATTATCTGCGTCTGTATGTGCGCTTAAATTCAAATTCAAATTTATTTATTTGTGGGAAAAGTGGTATGTTAGATGGTACTATACAAATGACAAAGATTGCACATTTCACCATAAGCTGGCATGCAAATATTTAGACGTTGATTGGGTGTGATAAATAATAAGTATCCTTTAAACAAATCGATAGTAAATTAAATGATGTCAAGTTCTTTGCAATGTCAAAAAAAAACAAATTAACTATGTCAGTAGGATATATAGAAACATCATACGCAAATCAAATAATCGACGCTTAGTTCTTATAATCGACGTAATAGACTTTGATAGGGATTATCACTCTATCATAAATAAATAAATAATAAATAAATAAATATTGGACAACATCACATGCCTTGCTCTGATCCTAAGGTAAGTAGCTAAAGCACTTGTGTTATAGAAATCAGAAACAACGACGGTACCACAACACCCAGACCCGAGCCAATATAGAAAAGTTCGTTTTATACATTGACCCGACCGGGAATCGAACCCGGAACCTCAGAGATGGCGGCGCCATTTAAAGTCCGGCATGCTCGCCTCTCGGCTGCGGAGGTCGTCAAACTAATATTCACAGTTAGAAATAGAGATAAAAACTTTATCTTGTATTTGCTATGCGCGAAGTGCCTAATACGGAATTACGGACCACGGGAGTAGTGGATCGGGATCCCAAATGAGGGCAGTCGATTTTTTTCAAGTGTGTGCCTTAGCACCTATTACGTAACTAGTAAAAAAAAAATGCAAATCTTTTCCTAGTCAAAAAAACGAAAGAAAATTATTTGCTATAGAGTAATTGTACTGAAAGGAGCAATATTAATATAAACCTTGCAAAACATAAGTACTTCAATTACGAATAAATACACGTAACAGCTCTTCTTCTGTAAGCTTCAAATGACCATGCGCCATTTTCACGTGTAAATACTAAGTAATATTGAGTCTTTGCCTGACCACTATTAAATATATTTTCAATAACCACAAACTATGCTCAGTACTAATAGACTCTTTTAATGTTAACTGTTCATGTTTGCACATGCTATTACGTAAACACATTTAGGTAAACAAAACAACAAGTCTTTTTAGGGTTCCGTACCCGAAGGGTAAAACCCTATTACTAAGGCTCCGTGTCCGTCTGTCTGTCCGTCTGTCACCAGGCTGTATCTCTTGAACCGTGATAGTTATACAGTTGTAATTTTTACAGATGATGTATTTCTATTGCTGCATTAACAACAAGTACTAAAAACTCGATTAAAATAAATATTTAAGAGGGCTCCCATACAACAAACGTGATTTTTTCGCCGTTTCTATAGGTAATGGTACGGAACCCTTCATGCGCGAGTCCGACTCGCACTTGGCCGGTTTTTAAAGCAGCTAAATAAATATTAAATATTTGTCATCTGTCTCCCGCTTTTAGCAGCATGTAGAAAAGTTAATACTATGTAGTTACATTAAAACTCTTTTTATTTATTTTTGATTGCGAATGCATAGTGGTTATTAATTCTTGGAAAAATGAAATCAACTTTATTTTGTTTTTCCAAAAATTCAAGAGTTGTATTCAACTAACTTTCACATTTAAAGTCGTCGCAAAAAAGTAGTCACCACTGCTGCACTGACAAGTCGGTGTCTAAACTATACCTACCGCGATCACTTCGACATCACTTCACTTATATGTTACACTTATTGTTGTGACAAAATAGTCTATGTTGGTTTGTTCTGCTTAAGTGATACGCAGTACACACTGTCACTTAAGGCCTTAACACGCTCGAATGACCTTGACGAGTCGCGCCCATACAATTTCGCGCGTGACCTCGGATGACCTCTAAAAATCAGAAAAACATATTTTTTATGAAATTAATGCCTTTAACGAGAATTTTCTAATAAAACTCTCAATTCAAAACATGTGTATTTCCAAACTTTTGTTTTGTGTGAAAACAGTAATGAAATAGCTTGTGTCGTTTAAGAGAACATTTGCAATATAGGAAAAAATAGATACTTTTTTGTGCATGTTTTAATCCAAGGGACTTAACGGAAATTAAAATTATTTAATTCAAGGTGTTTATTCAATCCTCTTCTAGCACATCGTATTTAAAATTTTTAGATTAAGTAATAGGTATTCTGACAATTTGATTTTTATATTCGAGATTTTAGGCACTTGGGTGGTGTTAAGGCCTTAAACACTGAAGTCACTCATCGACCATAGCAATGTGAACCTACTTCTTAGTGGAATAGTAGCTATGTTTGTTCATCACTAAGGTGATATGTAGAGCGTTTCTTAAGAGAATCGACCCCAAGTTGCGGATTTCAAGTCCGAATCAATAACCAATAGACTATATAAAAGGTTGTCTACAATTACATTGATAAAATTCAACCTTGGCTTAAGCGAATTTGGTACATGGCTAAATCGCTCCGATTTTCGATATTAAAGTGTTCGGATTCATATCGCCGATATAGTATATTACTTTTTATTCATATTTCTTTAATTTATTCTCAAAGTTGAGTAAGTCTAATAACAGTTTAATAATAGCATAGGCCTATAACAACCTCTACTCACCTGCCATATTTAGTAGAAAATACATCTGTTAATATTGAAACGAAACCAAAATTTTCAAAAACTTTTTCATTTAAAATTTTAAAGTTTTATAATCTGTTTTAGGTGTCATCGAAGATTTTTTCTTTGGAGCGACACTCTACCGCCATCTCTTGGTCACACGGGTAACACTAGTCTTCAGACAACTTGTGGTAGGTAGGTAACTCATTTTCACCGCGAGTCTGGTCATTAAATTTATAAATTTGTAGTAGTAGTTGACTACATGATTCTATTTTATTTAAAGTGAATTTCATTTTAAGAGCTGATTTTACTGATTATGTAATTAAACAGTTGTTTACGAAACATGAAAACATCAAAAGTAGTTAAGTGAAGTTTAGTTTAAATATCGACTTTGGTCGCATAATCAAAGTTCATCAAGTCATAATCAAATAGGACCATGGATACGTTTTATACTATTTTGAACGAAAAATTACTAATTAGTCGCTACTTATCTCCTCAAATGGAGAGCCTTTCCCGGCGGTACTGATTGTTGAACTAAACTAAAAAATGTATCTAAATTCGATTACACCCGCGAATATTGCGCGGCTCATAGATGACGTGACTTCTGTCATCATGGCGGTTCACATTGCAGGGTGACCATCACTTCGGTGATAGTTTTCCGTTGTTTCTTACTGATATGTTTACAATATCTGAATATTTGTTTTACATAATATGGACATATTAGACCACAGCACATATATTGCTCTGATCCTGGTAAGGTTAAGCACTTGTGTTATAGAAATCAGATATAACGACGGTACCACAACACTCGAGAAAATATAGAAAAGTTCGTTTTCTACATTGAACGCCCGGGAATCGAACCCGGGACCTGGCGATGGCGATGCGATGGTCTTTACTTAATCATACTTTGCCGGCTGAACGGAATACCTGAAAGGCAAACATATAGAATCTGATCTAGCTTGACAGAGTGGATTTTTTATGCTATTTTTGTTTTCCCGTAAAATCATAATCTATTCAGACGAAGTCACGGACAGAAGGCATGACCTGGATTTGTATATTCTGTCTATATGTAAAGATTACACACAACAAGTCTAGACTTCTTGTGCCAAGTCCGTTTTGAAATTTTGGTAAACAAACTAAATGACATTACATACAACATATAACCGTTCTAATAATTATATAACCGCTCAAAGAAATAGTGATGCTTCTTTTGTCTGGCAGAAGTGAGGCTTTGTATGTCATCTTGTATTAATGTCTTTTTCTGTCTGTTAGTATTTTGTCTAATGTTATTGTTTGTCATGCTCTTTTTTTTTCTTCTCTTTTCTTCTTCTCTCTGGTGCCGTGCTTCGTACCTCTCTGTCTCGGTCTAGGCTCTGCCGGAATCCGTAAGCATCCGCAAGAGTCCGTTCAAAATCAATCTTTTTGCTTAGCAATGGATTGATTCCGCGCTAACCAAGTCGGGTTTCCGGTCGGGTATGGTCCGAGCCTACCGTCAGGGTCCCTGCTGAAAACCAGCGTCGTGATACGTCCCTGACTGTCACGACAAATGCTGAGCGGGGGCCTTTTTGACACATACTGCTTTTTATTATGCCGTAAATGTTTTTTTTTTCCTTTTGTATTCTGTGTGTGTCAAATAAATCTTTTTCTATTCTATTCTATTCTATACATACATTTTTGACCATTTTACTTAATTGTAGGGAAGTATAACATTATCACAATCATTTTGATGTCAAATTATTTGTTTAAAGGCTATTAAAATTTAACTTTTTTTATGTATGTGAAGGACTAATTAAACCATATCATACATGGGGGTTATACTACTAGTAATTCAGCTACAGTCAGCATCAAAAGCTGTCAGATAAAATTGAGAAAGTATTATATTATTAATTATCAGAGCATAGACATTGTGAAAATAACCGCAAAATACTTAAGATCAAGATCATGCATACAAGACCGTGTTTGTGGTTGTGAGTACACAGGTAACCATCGCGACCATTTTAGTGACATTATTTTTAAATAAATGATAAAAATATAAAATAAAATATAGGTTTAAAGAGATAACACGCATGTCATCAGAAACGCAGCTTGACAGTACGCATTTGGTCAGATCATAAGACAGGAACTCAAGTTGTCAGATTCGCTACTAGTCAAACACAGAACTCGACAGACACGCTGCTCGACAAATACGTATTTAGTCAGATGTTTGAAATCAAGAAAACAAATGAAAATCAGGAAAACTAGTGATGCGTAGTGTGAAGTGTGAGAACTAGTGAAAAATTAAAGATATGTTTTCCTAAACGATCCGCGTTTCCCCTGAACCATGGCGGCTCTAGCTAGCGTGACCGAAGCAAGGGTGACACGGTCTGTATGGCTCCGCCTGAAGAGTTCAAGGATCCACAAACCTTATCTTTTCCGTTGACAATGTCACCGTTTACTTCATCGTTCCTCTCCCCTCGTTCCGAATTGTGCTAAAAGCACTATTAGCACGAATCCTTACACATGCAGTAGGTAGGCAAAAAAACCCTATTTTGTGTAATACTCGTATTAGTTACTATTAAATAAATAAATAAAAAATCCTTTATTATTCTCCACAATCTTACAATCCAAAGTAACTAATCTAAGTTGACATTAATACGATATTATACACCGTGAATTTTGAGATACCCGAGAAAATTAACTAACATACTCAGATATCGATATACATCGAAATCGGCGAATAAAAAAAAAATTTTTTATGAGAAATTTATTTAATAGGTCCCTAACATTCCTTAAAAATATGCACTATAAAATTCCTGCTAATTCAAATAGTAATCATTATCATTCCAACATTAACGGAATCAAAATCCACCTAATTTAGTCGCGTAATATTGGCGTACGGAAGGAATAACTATGAATGATTTTTTTTTTTCATTCATAGTTATTCCTTCCGTACGCCAACGCCGTACGCCGTTCCGTTTTTTTATTCGCCAAATTCGATGTATATCGATATCTGAGTATGTTAGTTAATTTTCTCGGGTATCTCAAAATTCACGGTGTATAAGGTATATAATTGTGTCGGATTCGCGGTGACATGTCACACTGCAGTGCTGTTAGCGCAATTCGGAATGCGGACTCTGACTCGGTTTCAGTACGTCTACTACGAAAAACGAAATCCGTCAATACGATAATCGTTTTGCGGATTGCTTACTATGAAACGTTTCGGATCCGATATCGGCGACGACGTTCGTCGTTTGACGAAGACATTTGTTTTATTTTAACATTAAATAATCACAATAAATATCATAGAATCTTAAAAATTTGATGTATTGATCGTTTTAAGCAGTAAAATAAAAAAGCACGTTTATTGTTGCTTTTTTTTAAATGATTTCCGGTTTTTTTTCTATAAGTTCGGTAAATAGCATCTTAGTCATTCGTTTCACGAAGTCATTCCAAAAGGTGTCTATGGATCCGATCGAAGCATTGAAATCCGATAGTGTTTCGTAGTAGGCTTATCGTTTGCGTATCGTCCGTGTTTCGTTTCGTCCGAAACATCGTATATCGTTTTTCGTAGTAGACGTCCAGGTGGTGCTCGGACTAATTGGTGCAGCGGTGCGTTATATCGTCTTGACCGGAAAATTTTATATTTCAATTCCAATGGTGGTATTTAAAAAAATATATATATTCTGTGTCAGGCGGAAATTTTGAAGGATATGTAGGAATGATCCTATTTTATTAATTTGCTTTCTTTCAGGGAATAATTGTACTGCTCAAATATAACAACTTTATTACGTTTCAAGCATCAAAATTGCAAATAGTAACATCAATACGAGTATTAGGAGATATCCTGTAAAAAATGCATTTCTTACACATCTGTGAAAATAAGTTATTTATGGTAATACTATCTGTGCCCGCAACTTAATTTGCATGAACTACAGGATGTTTTTGTATGACACATAACATATCGCAAACGGTGCAAATTACGAAAAATATATAAAAATATATCCCATAGGAACATTTAACCGGCATAAAAAGTATCCTATTTGTTAATCCAGATCATATTCTATATGTTTGCAAAATTTCATCTAAATCCGTTCAGCCGTTAACGCGTTATATCCTCACAAACTTTCGCATTTCCAATATTAGTAGGATTCGCCGAGCTATTCGATCTATACTTAACCCTACAATGCTCGCGGTGATTCCAAAAAAAGCCGAGCTAGAGGAATGGGGAAAAATCGTCCGAGTGACAGCGACTTGGCCGAAGCAACGGCCACCTGTGCCAGGCGCGTAAGGGCGGGTACACAACGGCGTTCGGCAAGCAGGTAATTAAACCGACTCAGCTGGGAGTAATTTTTTTTTACCCGACTACGGCGAAGCCAAAATGAACTTAGCGGTCTATGTATGTAAATATATAAGTATAATATATGTAAATATGTAAGTTTGTATGTTCCACCGTAGCGCCTAAACTACTGAACTGATTTTAATGAACGAGGTGTCAATAGATTTGTAATAATGGCCCTGGTGACATAGGTTAATTTTAGATAATCACCACGTGTTTGGTATCAAAAGAAAGGTATTGGCGAGCACATTACAAAATATATATAATATTGTTTGAGTCAAAATATAATTATAAATAGCGATCGTATTTTTTAAAACTTTTTTACGTAGTCTGTTAAAGTTTTTTTTACTTTTAAATTTTTTTATTTGAATCTTTATTTATGCCAAAGGCCAATTCTTTAAACTGCCTCGAGGATGTTAGTTGCTTTGTCGAGCGTTGAAGTCCTATCTGAGACAGTCAATTAAGTTTCAATCAAGCATCAATAACAAGGTGTAACACAATTACGGCTTTCCTTTTAAAGTTGTTTCTGGTGCTCTAATACAATTACGTTGTTGCAATTTGTATTGGCAAAAGTTTTTTTTTACATTTTTGCATCTGAGTCAGTTTTTAAAAGCGCGTTAATTGTTTTACACCTTGTTATGACACATAATTGACTGACTCAAATGGGAGTAAAAGTCAGATTACATCTTCCGTAGGTCAGAGAAAGATCAGTTTAATAATTGGACCTTGATGTCATTTAGAAAGAATTAAATTTAAAAAGTCATTCTAACCCCACGTGAAACGATCGTTTTTTTAAAGTCAAATAAAACTAGCCTGATATTGCACAACATTTCTAAAACTTTTAATTATTACCTAAATCAGGTACTTAATTTAATCAAGTTATTTAAATGGGTATATTACTGCCTAGGTGCACGTGCCGGCTCAGAAGAATGTTGTAGACTAGTATTTAACTATATATATTTATATTAATGAAGTAAATTATCATGTCAATTAAAATATTGAATAATTCATAATGCTATTTATAAAATCTGGTATTCTTACACGATCGGTTGACGAATGGTAATGTAGTTTAGTTCACGTCATGTTCTATGTTTTTTTATCAGTTTTACTAAAGTAAAAATAATACTGATAAAAACAGACTTTGTTAACTAAAGGCAAAGACAGTATTTAATAAGTTAAAACCCAATGAAACGGGAATTAACGCGATCATAACTTAGGTACAAAATGTTACCTCTCTTGCCTGACGTTTCGATCGGGTTACACCGACCGTGGTCACAGGCTGACTGTGAGAGGCAAAAGAGGTAACATTTTGTACCTAAATTATGATCGCGTTAATTCCCGTTTCATTGAGTTTTAAATTATGCAACGCGAAAGTTTAAAAGTGTTTAATAAGGTTAAAAGAAAATATTAATTACGTTTCTCGACTTATCCGGTTAAGTACTGGTATGTAACAGTGCGTGTAATAGAAGCGAGCATGCTACTAATTCTCAAGACGAATTTTCTCTCTTCTGATAAAACTTACTCCATTTTTAAAAAGTTAATGAATAGTTAAATAGTTTCTTTCTCTATCAAATTGACAGAAGAATGATTAAAATCGACGTGTCTCAAATTTTTATACGAACATTTGAGTGACGTTTGTGAGAAAAAGAGAAAATAACATCTTGCAATAAGAGTTCGGCTGCAATTAAGAGTAACACTTTACGGCTTGGGACGGAAACTAAATTAACATTAATTGCATTCACTTTTAAGAAATGTTGGCCGCAAATGTTTTATTTATTTTCATATTCACCTATTTTATCCTCAAAATATCTAGAGTCCCTAATATTCGATATGAACAAAATGCAGCCATAGTCTTACAATGCGAATTTCGGTAACACTTAATAAAATTAATATCCATCAATCAATATACAACATCAAAACACCAAAGCATCTAACTACAGAATTGAAAGTAATTAGAAGTTTATTGAGAGGGAAAGTCTTAGACAAGAATTAAACTTTATTATTATATTTCCATGCTTAACTTGAATAGGTAAGTAGTATAATTCATTAAAGTTGAATATAAATTCATAACATAATTGTTGAAAAATCAGTCGCAAGCAAGCAACTAGTACAAATAATTTTCTATTAGACAATCCAATAATTTCATAAGCTTTCGAAAACAAGGGCTTATTAGGTATGTTGTAATAGTGTATTTCATTAGTTCGAGAGTTCGCCTAACTACGTATGCAAATTTAAAGCCAGCTCTGCCGAATTAAAGCACGCTTAACATCGATTACAGGCATATCGATTGAAAATTATCTGTTACTGTCAAAATTAGAAACAAAACATTAGTGAAGTCCAAGTTGAATTCAGTAACTATTTCAGCTTTTGTGATTAGGTACTTTGTCAAGCGACCACAAGAGAATAAAATTTTAAAATATATATTTTTTTAAATAAATAAATGTATTATAATTAAAGCCAAATTACATTTGATTGATGATTAAGATTTGATTTATTCCTACAACGATTCACTTGGTCTAGGTTTATAATCAGCAGTTTTGTTTCGAAATGTTTTGATAGTAACAGATACAATACAACCATTTTGTTACATGCCATTACTTACCTGATGATTTTGATGGAATTTATGAGAAGTTGATGAAAATGAGATGATTGTGATGATGGTTGCTTGCTTAAAGTTGGCGCAAGCGGGCCATGACAGAGCTTAGATCGTCGTCTGAATTATATGAATCGTCACCGGATCCTTGGCGCTCCGATGTATTATGATCGCCCTCTGATTCACAACTGCAATAAGTAATAAACACGTCAATAAAATACTTTAAAAAGGAAGTTTTAAATATGTGAATTAAAAACACGTAACTTTAATGACAAATAATTTAACGATAGATAGATAGATACTCTTTATTGCACACCAAACAAAGAAGTTACAGTTGATATTTACAGAAAGATGTACAATTTAGGCGGTCTTATCGCTAAAAAGCGATCTCTTCCAGACAACCTTTAGGCAGAGGACAACTACAAAGAAAGGGGAAAGTGCTGCAGAGTGCTTACTGTGTAATTTTATTTATATACCTACAATGTTAATATCAATAAGTATAAACTACATACACGTACAAAAAATACCTAAAAAATATAAATGCTAAGATAAAAAGAAACATACATACATACTTAAATATAATACATATATATACATATACCTATATGCCAGGAAATAGCATGACTAACAATCAGTGATATTCCAGAAACAGCAATTCTCAAACCAGAGACGATTTGTTCTCACAGTGCATGAAAATGTGCTTTAAGCCGACTTTTAAAAACAGAAATTGATTCAGATTGCCGAATTACTAAGGGTAAGGAGTTACATAGACGGGTTGACTGAACAGTAAACGACCGCGTATAATAGTTTGTAGTATGGAGAGAAAATTTACAATAAGATGAATGCTGGATAGAATCTGCGCCCAAGTATCGGTATGATGAGGTAAGGAAACTCGAAAAGTACTGAGACTTTGTGCGACTGCATTCTGCATGCATTCTTTTGTCATCGTAAACAGTGCCATAACCATGAACTCTTAAAACTATCTCAAAGTTGTCAAATCTGTCAATTTTGGTACGTCATATCATACAAAATTTGACAGAAATGATAATGTTTGACAGATATGTGATTGTTTTAACAGTTCATGGTTAGGGCCCAGGTATGAATATGAAGTCAAGGAAGCAGCTGCTTCAAAAAAGTTCAAGTGCAACTGGGCAAACCTTTTTTCCCGATTTGACTATAGGTCTATACTAAAATTGTTCATTTTAATATTATATGAGTAAGATTTTTAGTAGGATTTGGGTATCATAAAACTCTTAAACAAGATTTTTGCTTTTAGGTGCATTTCAGGTTCACTTTTTCAGGACTGTTTACAATGTGCTTCACATAAACAATATTTAAAAAAAAACGTAAAAATTTTTCTTTTAAAACGGGACTCTAATGAAAAAAGTAAAGTAAAGTATGCCTATATACGTCCCACTGCAGGGCACAGGCCTCACCTCAACTATGAGGTGGTTTGGGCCATACTCCACCACGCGGGCCCAGTGCGGATTGGTGGAGGGGTGTTGTAAGGCCAGTGACTAAACCTTACTGTCAGATGTTATCAAGCCGCCTTAAGGCCTCTGACTAGGCTTCACGACCAATATCAAGCGATATTGGCCGGGACCAACTTTTAACGTGCCTTCCGAAGCACGGAGATGCTCGTGATAAATGTCACTAAATATGGTCGGAATGGTCACCCATCCACTCACGACCGCGGCGTTGGTTGCTTAACTTTAGTAATCGATACCAAAGCGCTGCCGCCACTGAGCTACGAGCACCCTCTATATATATCACTCAAATGATAAAATCAGAAAAATATAAAATATTTTGATTGCTCATGAGAACACAGCTTTACAATCGAACTATGTTAAGTACGTGACTGCTCGCGTCATTGTCGTATTTTGTTTATAGTTTAGAATTATCTCTTGTTGTCACTTGTCTTAACCTTCACGCGGTTAATCACTCCTGTGTTACTTAATAAGAACGGTCTTTTAGTTACAAGCGGCGTGGATGTTGAGCCTGGGCGAAAGACGAGCAGCCGGTCGATTCTCTAAGAAAAATGCAACGGACTCACTCTAAAACTCGACTTAGCCGTACAAACGAATATAGCCTCTATCTTATTAATAAGAAGGTTCATATTATTTATCGTTGATAAGCGAGTGCAGCGACGAAGTGAGCGCGGTTTTGTTTACAGAATCGACGAGCTGAAGAGCATTGCGATTAGGTTCGTGATTGGCAAGACGAGAGCTGCGCCTGCACCGCGGACGTGAACGGTTGTAATATGTATATAGTTCCGCGCACACGCGTCTCTGATACGATGATCAACTTTTAACATGTGCAAAGCGTTCCCCAATTAGTGCCATGGATTGTACAGTTTTAGTAACTCGCTTAATTAAAGGCATAAACACCCCTGGTATCATCGAGGATATCAGTTACGCTCTCCTATCCTCAAGACTTATTTTCTAGGATTCCAAATTCCAAGCAGTCTGCTGGTAATTCGTTTGTTTAGGCCTTAGGGTACGCCAGATCTTTTTTTTTATTTATTTATTCAACATAATGAAAGCGATATTACATTTAATATTATTCTGCCAAACAGTAGAACAGTTGATCGGCAGTAGCTGTCGTGAACGATATTGGCCGGAACAAACTTTTAACGTTCCTTCCGAAGCACGGAGATGCTCGTGATAAATGTCACTATATATGGTCGGAATGGTCACCCATCCACTAACGACCGCGGCGTTGGTTGCTTAACTTTAGTAATCGATACCAAAGCGCTGCCGCCACTGAGCTACGAGCACCTACTACTAATACCCACGAGTCTCCACGACCCGGCCTAGTGTGCCGCTAACGTGTACGCAGGAGCTTGCGGTGCATACAAGGTGTAACATAATGAACGCACATACAACAACTATGGGACCAACATTGAAATCACAAAAAATCCACTCTCCATACAAACTCGCCGATTCAGCTGACATTAGTTTGTATGGACTTTCAATTTTTTTTAAATATGGATGTTGGTCCCATAGTAAAAGTTGTTGTGTTTGAGCACCAAAATCAGCCCTTAAGAGGACGTGCGTTCATTATGTTACACCTTGTGTAGGCAATAAGCAGTGCCATAACTCAGAAGCCTGGTGTAGCTACTTACTAAAGTGTGTCATTGATGAAAACCACAGATTTTGCTGATAGTAAAACTCTGTATCTTCTACTGCCTACCTCGAAATAAAACCAATGCCCGCCACTGATAGTACTATACTAGCGGGCGTGATCGGGCGACAGTGCCCGCACCCCTAGGCCGCAGTTTTTTTTAACAAATCTGTTATAGGGTCAGACGCATCGCGACACCTGCATCTAGTGATGACGTGTTAGTCAAGCTACGTTGCCTGTCGTCACCACATCATTCTTTTTTCGTGAGAAAAAAGTGTTGCACCTTGAGTGTAGCTAGGCAAATTAGGATTTCGGTTCAACGTAAAATACAAAATAAGTAAATACAGTTTCGTCAAGACGACACACCAATTGCCTTAGCAACGGATTAAGGAATGAAAGTTCTCGTGTTACGTTACGAATAGTGAAATCTCAAATCAAATTTCACGATTTCTGTAAATGCGATATTTACACTAATGTTCAACAAAACAACAAACCACATTAACTAAATCCTAACAAAAAAAAGGTTTCGATACAAAATAACTATTACCTCATATTACTAATTACCTACTCAGTGACCGAAATAAACACTAACAAATCTTATCTATTCTTTTTCAGTGTGTGAAATATGAAAACTGTAAGTCACATTGGATGCCATCAGAATAGTGTCAGAGTTTCTTGGGCTGCCTCTTCTTGGCATATCCTACATTAAGCCGATGCAGTGGTTGGGTTAAAAATTGGGACGTGTAAAAGTTGCTAATAATTGTATTTATAGTTAAATAAGGAAGTGTGTCACTACACCAACGATTTAACGGCCCATAGGCCTTCTTGCGCATCTCCGGATTAGCAAATTTAATCCCGTAACACGGTATTAAACATCATACCATAACTGTCAGTTTGTATGAAAATGATAAAGACAAAATGACATCTTGATCTCGTACTAAAATAATCTGGTTGTGAGCAAGCCATCTAAAACAGTTTTTTTTTACCGACTTCAAATAAGGAGAAGATTCTTAATGCAATTGTATCTTTTATATCCGCTGTAATTACGAACCTATTTGGAAAACTTGCAGATTGCATTAAATTCTCATAATCGAATACGTGAGAAATAGGGATGTTGACAGATTCTTAGAACTGTTTTCATTTTTCATTTTATAGATAGATACCTACGTAACTATACCAAAAATCATTTTATTTATTTATTTATTAATTAAAAAATACAATTATAGCTTGTTTAGTGTTTAAATTGCGCACCTAATCGCTCTTATCTGTCACGTGATCATGATAATAAATAAGCAAACTGCTGTCAAATTCATTTTTTTATTTTTTTTGTGTTAATTTTTATAAGAATTTATTAAATGACGCAAAAGTACAATCTTAAAGAATGCTTTTGACACCTTAATTAAAATCAATGATGATGCAGTATAAATAAAATGGATATGTAATAAAAACCCTTTTTGCTTAAATAAATTATTATCAATGGTCTATATCTTAGTTAGTTTTAAGATTCAGGGTAAATCATTCGCGTGAATTCAAATTGTCACACCATTTATATTACGCTTCTCACATTGAGGTCGACAATCCCTAAGTGGTTTGTCAACCAATTTGTAAATCGCGCACTTGAAGCGAATACGTCTTGCAGATGGAATATTTTAGAGATTTAAGGGTTAAAATAACTTTCGAAATAACATACGAGTAATTATATTTTGAAGAAGATTATTTTTAAATTTTTCAGCATCCTAAATTAATAAATATAACGAGTGCCATCTTTTACCACCTGTAACTATCTAATATATATTCTGTAAGTACATCACGGTGTTCACCTTATGTTCTTTTGCAAATTATGAAAATTAAAATTAATTGTCTAACGATATAAAATTACCGATTGAATTGGTATGGAAAGACAAAAAAAAGAAAACTGACGTACGAGAGGAGACCTCGAATAACAAACAACAAACAAACAACAGAAAACAATTAAGCTGATTACCTGGACAATTTTGCGCAGATTGGATATACTAACTTATTGATATCATTGTGATTGGTAGAGGCCTTTGCCAGAGAATATGCCTGAGGGGCAGAATATAAAAAAATTGAATTCGTTTGACTTTGATATGTGATGGTAACAAGCTTAGCGATTCAATTATCATTTATATAGTATTTGTGCGTGTGTTTGTGTGGTAAACAGAAGCATTATTTCTTTAGATTTTGCTGCTACCGCTCTGGTTGCGAAATAAATCGCGTTTATATCGGGTGTAAAAAAGGCTTAACGAAGCCGAATACCACATATTCTTCGTATTATTACGATCATTTTTTTCTTTTACACTATACCTGCCCCTCTAGCACGATCAACAAAACACGATATGATACGATATGATATAGCGATTCTGGGAAATGACCGAGTTATTGACAGTCAAAGTTACAATTTTTTTTCGAAGATTTTTACAAAATTGACTTCTGTTGTGTGATAATACTAAACTTTTTTACAAAGAAACATGATCCGCTTACACACACAGACATAGTCTGTGGCGTGCACGCTATACATTGCGGGTAAGAAATAAGTTTTTTTTTGATACCCAAAAATAAAAATCATTTCCCAGCAATTTTTTTTTTTGCATTCGACTTGCTGTGAAAGGGAACTCCGTCCTAAATTAAATTAAGACAATGCGTTAAGGGGGATCGTGCAAGGCAACCCGCGAAATTAAAAATTCCTAAGTTTTTTTCAAACAGCTATACTCTGATTTACATTGTATTCTGATCAACCACATAATATACATGTACCATGGAAGACCATGCACATTCGAAGGTTAATTATTAAAAAATCTTATCGCCTTGTACTCACAACGAGGGCTACCGTTTTTGTGCTCATCAGATGGCGCCACTCTGGAGTGAGGTCCTAAATTAATCAATAATACTCATTTATTCTGTACCTACCCAAGCTCTAGTTTATCCCTAAACCTCATTTTATAAAAATCTGTACCTGAATAAGGCGTAAATGCTTGATTTTGTTTGGACTTCCATGCAACCTCTTATCCCCTATTCTTCGACACAGGTTGAAATTTCAAAAACGCTACACCAATTATTTGTTTATTTCTTATCCAGTGCCTAAATAAAGTGTTTCTCTTCGAAAATGACCAACTTCCATAGAAATTTTCATCCCCTATCAAACCACTTCAAGCCATTGTTTCGTAATAAAAGGTAGGTATATCTTTTCTCTAGCTCTATTCTATCTTTGTACCAAATCGGTTCAGTGTTTTAGTAGTCTTATAAACGCTGTCGTCCATACTTATAAAAATCAACTAATCAACATCTAAGTAACTAATCACTGTTTAAATTCCTAATTAGTGTTTAACTATTTTTACTCGTAAACGCTTTTTAGGCGTTAGTTGGTTAATTAACGGATAATCAACACAATTCTTATCTTATTCTGCCAACACCGAACTCTATTCATTATGTAAGACCAAAAACATTTCACCGTAAAATGTCTTTGGGATTAGATATTATGACAAGCGCCCGGGGCGCTGCGTTTCGGGCGCTCTGCTAAATTGTATGAAGTTGTATGGAACGGATTATGTCAAGCGGGCGCGCGTCAGGCGCTCGTCGGGTGCGCACCCAACGCGTGCCCGAAGCGCTCTCCTCCTGGGTAGGGATGCCATCCGTCCGGGTTTCCCCGGATTTGTCCTAGTTTGGAGGGCGGTTTGTTATTTATTCTGTTTTAATTCTTTTCCTATTGCGTCTTGCTGATTTAATAATGTAAGTGTATAAGCGTAGTAAGTCCTAGTGCAGCACATATTCTACTTCTCTCCTATTGGTTGCAATCGTTTTATTAACGAAAAACAGTGTTTTTTTTTAGAAAACTACTTATTCTTTGATAATTGGTATTAAATTGACATAAAAGTCTCTCAGCTTTGAATGAATGAACATGAATCTTTATAGATGATTATTTTTTGGGTTGTCTCATGCCATTTATTTGTATTAACAATATACCTAAAATATCTGCAGTAGAAGTAAACATGTTAATATTCAAATGTACCACGAAGTGTGGTCATAGTATCGCGTTTGACGTACATATTGACATTGATGACATGACATTGATGACATGACATTGATGACGTTGATTTCGTCCGCGCGGCGGGCGCCCGATACGCAGCGCCCCGGGCGCTTGTCATAACTACTCCCTTTGTACACAAAGGGAGTAGTTATGACCCAAAACACTGTCATTGAAGCAAAAATTCAAAAAAGAATGTTCAAAGCAATGTCAAATGTCAATAAATCTCTTAGGATTGATTGTCGTGGATAAGTACAAGTACTACTCTTTGGTCTCAACCAAAGAGTAGTACCTACTTGTATTTATCCATAAAGGGGAAAGGAGATGGTACAGAGCCATACACCCATATATACAAAATATTTTATGTCATATGAGTGTTTAACACATGTGGGACCCCCGAGATGACAGCTAGCTAGGCAGAAAACAGCTGTTGCTACGCCATTTTGGTAATTAAACTTTAAACAAGGATAAGACGCTGATTAACTTGACAGCTAGTTACTAAGTTACTAAGGCGTTGTTTAACTTTAATAACCGTTTATCAGTAAAAAAAAAAAAATATTAGCTGTTTAACAGTGTTTTAAATTTAATCAACGTTTATAAGTAAGGCCGTATGTGTTTGATGAGTTAACGATACGTCGCCTGTTATTGATATTGATGAATGCATAAAGTTGTGCAGTTTTAATCGCAGTTTTAATCGCAGTTTTAATCGTGCAGTTTTAATCGCTATTGTTTTCTGTGGCTGGATGCATACAGCGTCTATATATTTTTACTGCGGTAAAGATCTTTATTATTAAAATTTGTGCTGGTCATTGGAGGAGGCTTATGTTCAGTAGCTGTGGGCGTGCTATGGCTGAAATGTTGATGTTGATGATAATTAAATGATGACGACCTCCGTAGCCGAGAGGCGAGTACGCCGGACTTTAAATGGCGCCGCCATTTCTGAGGTTCCGGGTTCGATCCCCGGTCGGGTCAATGTAGAAAATGAACTTTTCTATTGGCTCGGGTCCGGGTGTTGAGGTACCGTCGTTGTTTCTGATTTCTATAACACAAGTGCTCTCGCTACTTACCTTAGGATCAAAGCAATGTATGTGATGTTGTCAAATATTTATTTATTATTATTATTATTTATTAATGAAAGAACTTGACTTTCTTGCGAACAGCGCTTTAGTTGTTATTATCAAAGTAAAGCAGCTCGTCACCCCGTGTGGTGGCTGTGAGTGGATGGGTGACCATTTCAGGTATATTTATTTAGTGACGTTTGTCACACACAACTCACAAAGTCACCGTTCAATCTTCGAAAAGGCACGGTAAAAGTTGGTCCCGGCTAATAAAGCTTAAAACATTTAATAACAATTTTCAAACTAATAATTATTATTCCTAGAATGAACCTTTGTAATTATCAACATGCCAATCAATTTGAATGTGGTTGAATAACAATTCAAAATAATAATTCAATTGACTGAAAACCGAAATACGCCGGAACATATTTTGTTGCGAGCGACCCTCGAACCATTGTCCCACATTACCGGAATGCCGAAAAGCTTCCAAATATTTAGTAAATTATTTGGCCGGAATAAATGCCGTGTTTTCACAACACATACCTATACCATATGTACCTACAGGATGTAATATAATGATTCAAAAGTTTTTATTCCATAATTAAGCCTGTAGCAGATATTGTTATAATTTATCTTATAGTATTTTATTCTTTTAATTTATAAACATTTGACGACGCTTGTTGCTGACGAAATTGTATAATAATTTTGCATGTTGTAATAGATGATAAAAGTAAATTAAATTTTTGAAAGTAAACCGCTTCTCATCCTATGGGTGTCGTAAGAGGCGACTATGAGAACCGCCACAAGAAGACGGGCAGCAGCGTCTCCTCTCCACCATTGGCCAAACTGCGATCGCCAACCCGCCTGCCAAGCGTGGCGATTATGGCAAAATCCTCCTTTTGGAGAGGCTTGTGTCCAGCAGTGGACTGATATAGGCTGGTAATGAAATTTTTAAAACTAAAAAAAAATAAAAATAGCTCTGAAGTTAAATCCCCAATTCAATTTTAATCATAATATGAAAAACAAAGTCGGGTTTGTACAACACTTAATTATAACTCAAGAATGGCTTGACCGATTTTCACGGTTTATAATTTATTGGATTTGTCTCCGTCCCGAATAGCGGAATAAATAATTAAAACATTAGAAAAGCTGTCGAAACAAAAATCTGTTAGGCGTTACCTATTAAGTTCGTCGGGTCCGCTAGTGTAGAATAAAACACAATTGTATGTAGGTACTTTTAAAACGATCGCGTACGAAGATAAGATTGTTTTTATCAAATAAAAATACGTCTATACACGGTGTTACTTTGCATCCTTGCCATATTCACATAGATAAAAGTAGGGAACAATACCTATTGTTAAGATAAACTAGAGACTCCCATAAATAAAGTACACTAAGTTTTTAGTAAATTTGGTTTTGCAGTACACATAGGAATAAACCGATTTTGTCTCGAACGGTACGTGATCACTTATCAAGTAATACTTCAAAGTCTTTTGTGCCGATGAATAAGAACAGTGATGTGCATGCGTTTCGATAATTAGTGTTGTGTTTAATAGATTGTCGATAAAATAAAATACTTAAGATTTAAAAAAAATTGAATTAGGTCTTTCTTTTTTTACTGATTTGTTATCATTGTCAGTGATATAGTTACCTCTGTAAATATGGCAAGGATGCAAAGTAACACCGTGTATAAGGTGTAAGCTAATCAGTTAACTCTTTTCTAGGAGGTGATTCCACTGCTCAATTAAAACAACTTTTTGTAAGAGACCAACTTCGAAATCGTAAAAAAATATTTCATATCTTTATACAAACTGATCTCAGCTGGTCTGCCGTTTTGTATGGGGAAATGGTTATTTGTTTTGCGATTATGAAGTTGGTTCCATAGAAAAAATTGTTCTATTTAAGCAGTAGAATCATCCCCTAGAAAAGAGTTAATTGATAAGTTTACACCTTATATAATAAGCTTTTACACTTTAGGTTTGAATAGGTACATCAAAATGAGAACAATGTAAGGTTCTGTTTTAGTAGCTTACTTTTTTTTAAAGGCGATTGATTAACATTATTTGGGCACTCTACAATCGATACTGACGCCAAAACAGTATTTTTTAATTTTGTCTGTGTTTTAACCCGACTACGGCAAAGCCAAAAGGAAGGGTAATGACTGTGGTAATGATTCTAGCAGTCTGTTGTATATGTATTGTGACGGCCCAAACGTCTATATCACCGTAAGCATCAAGCGATTATGAATTTCATTACCACTTGTCAAGTATCGTTGGCCGAGCGGTTCAGCAGCCAGCAACAAGCTTTTTATCCCGTTTTTAGCTTCTTCCAAAAATTTGGGTTTAAATATTTTCATCTAAATTGAAAACATTCTAGCACACACACACATGGAAACTAGACCCTGTTTGTAGAGATACGTTAAATACGTCAATGGAACGTTAGGGTTGTCCTATATATTTGATTAAAAATCGCGCGAACTATCAAAAGCGCAACTTGCTTTGTGTTAATAGAAATGAACACAAAGCGATGACCAAAGAGGATTTAAATACTACGTTTTTAAGTCAGTCATCAAAAAGAATGGACTCTTTTTTATTTTGTCATCACATCCAGCCAATACATCAGCCTGTATATCAGTCCACTGCTGGACACAGGCCTCTCCAAAAGGAGGATTTTGCCATAATCGCCACGCTTGCCAGGCGGGTTGGCGATCGCAGTTTGGCCAATGGTGGAGAGGAGACGCATATTTTGTCAATAAAGATAAAGCGCATCAAAGTTCGGGAGAAGGTGCTGTGACGTCACCTCGAAGTAAAAATTTTACCTAGTCGTGAGACATTTCAAATCATAATATTATTTGTAATATTTTGATGATGTGAAAAAAGAATTAATACGTGCCCAATTCTTTTTAATTAATAATCTACCTGATAAACGAAGATAAAAAAGTAAGTCGCCATCCCTATTCCTGATACAAAAGAGGATTAAATTCTGTACCTACGGGAATTTCAACGACAAACTACTAGAGAACGAAACGTAAATTAACGTAACTTTAAATTCTTATTAAAATGTAATAGCGCGTTAGACACTCGCATACTGTATGAAAATGTATGTCTTAGTAATGTTAGCGTTTTACTATTTCCGTGATTTGTCATCACGACTCCTGATAACAATTGAGTTGAGCTGAGACGTGAAGTTATTGATTTACGTTGAACATTTATCATGTTATTGATGTGAAAACTACACATACAAAAAAACGGACAAGTACGATTTGGACTCGCCCACCGAGGGTTCCGTACAAATTAGTAGGTACATAATATTATAAAAAAATGTACGTAGGTACATATTATTATCAAAAATAGTTCCTTGCATAAAGACTCTAATAATGTTTATGATATAACAAATGTATAGTTTCAGATTTTCCTTAGACTTGTAGTATTATAAGACGGTAGTACTTGCCAAATTTTATAGTTCCTTCTAGGTAAACGGAAAATATCCTATACATTTTGTTTCTCTTGAGTGACTAAATACAAGTTTTTTTACTACATAAAAGACCGTTACTTTTTTTTTACGTTAACAAGTTTGATTTTTTAACAGCTTCAAGAGAGTATAGACTTGATTATCGTTTTAATTTCAACTCAATACCTCTACGTGTTCCCGATATAAAAGGTTTGAGAGACAGACAGACGGACTGACAATAAAGTGATCCTATAAGCGTTTCGTTTTTTCCTTTTGAGGTACAGAACCCTAAAAACAGGCAATTTGCACGTCAGACTCGCACACGAAAAGTCCCGTACTACGTATAAGATTTAAACACTAGTTTGTATGTATTGCCATTTGTGCAAAACAACGCTGAATAAATTAGGAATCCTCATTAATAGTGTTCCATACTAATAAACGATAAAGTTTAAGTATAGTTATGTGTATCTAATAAGGTTCAAAAGATGAAGCTCTGTGATAGACGGACAGCGGTGTCGTAGCAATAAATAAATGGCACCTTATCATACGGAACTTTAAAAACTGATTTCCATGTTTCTTAAAGTTTTTAGGCAGCAGAATTAAATAGGCCTTTTTAAAATGCAATTAGTAGATAAGAAGTAGCGTTTCAATAGTAACACTCAAAGTATTTCAGTCAGACTGTGATATTTTAAATATTTAAAAAAACATTTCATTTATTTATATAAGTGTTGCCACCTGTCCCGTATTTCACGGGATGTCCTGTATTTCATGCATAAATTTCTATGTCCCTTATTTTAAGAAAATCTACGCTCACGCGATAATTTCTTTTATTTGCTATTCCTAGCTGGAATTGTTTTGTCGTACAAGTATTTTTGCAAATGTCCCTAAATAGAATGACGCGACGTTTCGTAATAAAAGCACACCGAATTTGATTAAAGCGGAACTATGACCACCTTGGACTACGTTTTTTTGTGTAAGTTTTATAATAATGTCAAAAGAAAAAAATATGTTATGTCATGTGTAACAGTAAAAATCTGTAACAAAGTATAGTTTTAAAGTCTACATACCTAAAACAAATGTTGACTAAATTATCAACGATTTTGTTTCGCATGAAAAAAAGAAATCCCGTATTTTGTTATTTTAATATTTATGATCATTGTCAAAAAAGTTGATGTGTACGAGTACAAAAATAGCTTCTAATTCGTACTCTCGCTATTGCTAGTCCAGTTTTCTTGTCAATTTGAAAATAAAGATAAGGTTCGTTTATGTTTAACGCGTATTTCGAATCGCCTTACCGTTGATGCGCCGCGTCCGATGCGCGAGAGTACGTAACTGGCATCTTGTCCACTACAATGACAACACAACACACAGAACACTACACAGCCGTAGCGACCATGACGGCTGGTCAGCACCGTTACTCACAGGCGACTGCCCAGCACGTGGTCGGGTGACCAACGTCTTGGCAATGAGAGTGGTTGTGACAACTGAATCGTTCGAAAACGTTATTGCAATATCGGACGAGTTGGTTTTCGCGAGGCGGGAACGAGTGTGTACATTTTAGTATCGAATTTCGGAATCTTTAGCGGGATCAAACGCTATCAAAGCGAAAAAGGGTTTGTGATAGTTTGATAGGACCAAAAAAGGTATGTGCTTGCATATTCATAAACAAGAAAATGGTATGGTGAATTAAAAAAAATGTTTCCATACTTAACGTAACATGAACATAAATATTGTGGTTCATAATATTTTTTTAAAATTAGTAGGTATGCATCATAGCCACAGAAACAATTTTTGAGTCGAGCTGATACTATAATTGCGAAAAAAAGTAGAGCCTCAAAGTAAGCTAAAATAAAATGCACAAATTTTCGTTCTGTGTAATCTTGACTATAGATTAGATCGCAAAAAGCGGGTAACCCTTTTATCTCACACAGATCAGGCATAATACGGTCTCATTTCCAGATTGCAGGTTTAAGAGGCATTGAGGCTGGTTTGCTTGTAAAATGAAAACATCGATATTTTTCTCTCTGTTGTAAAAGTTAACGAGTCGCGTATATGCATCTGACAAATTAAGGCCTCCCCACACTAGCGTATTGCGCTAGTGTGGGGAGTGCTACTGATCTTATTTTGTTGCACCACTAACACCACCTCCGTCTGGCCCCATGGTTGACTGGTAGACAATGCTTTTGGCATTAACTCCTCAATTTGTACGAGTCATTCATCAACTCAGACCGTTTGCCTACTGCCCACTTGGAACGAGTTGCAGAAAATCAAAATTACTTAATTAAAATTGCATTCGTCAACTCGTCCCACGTTACTATTCGTTAGGAATAAAGGAACAATCAGAAGTAAAAGTGTTATTGTAGAAAATATAAAATATGTTTTTGGACAAAAATAAAGCCGACTTCAAAAAAAGACTAAAAAGTGAAAAATTATATTGAGTAAAACATACCTAATCAGTTATTTTTTGAGTAGGTGCCAGCCGTGGAGAGTTAAATGTGTTAATTCAATTCACATATTTGCAAACACGCACGCGCGCACTCATTCACTCACACACACAAAAAACACATACGTACTAAAATACTCAACAAACCAATATATTTATATTTTGTTTGCTAATTTTATACTTTCCTATTTGAAAAATGTTAAGGTACTTTTTGTAATTTGTTAACGGGAGAGGGCGCTGATTATCTGAAAAACAGGTAATTCTTACCTAGTTTAGAAATCAGAGATTCGAATATTATGTTGTCATGTTGTTGTGTAAAAGTATTATAAACGGAAATATATTTTGTATTTTTTAACGGAACATAATTCTATGCTCAGTCGTCGGAGGTCAATTTTCGTCTTCTTTCATGAATATAATAAAAACTATTAATTTTAAAATAATAACACTAATATATTTGAGATCCTCATTGCGACCCCTTTCATTTGTTTAAATGACGCAGTAAGGATGGATTTTTAAATTTCCGAATTGTCGCAAAATAATAAAATAATAAATATAAATATATAATAAATATTGGACAACATCACATACATTGCTTTGATCCTAAGGTAAGTAGCTAAATCACTTGTATTATAAAAATCAGAAACAAACACGGTACCACAACACCCAAATCCGAGCCCTTATAGAAAAGTTCGTTTTCTGCATTGACCCGACCGGGAATCGAACCCGGGACCTCAGAGATGACGACGCCAAGTCCGGCATGCTCGCCTATTGGCTACGGAGGTCGTTAATCGTTCAATATTGATTCTTGTTGTTTTACACATTTTATAAAATAAAACGGCCTCTTATTTTTATTACCAATCTTTTTAAAGTCTACCAATCACTAAACAATTTCCTCATAACTGGAAAAAAAATAATGGCCTTGAAGATAAATAACACTTGAAAAAAATCATCGACCTTAGGTGGGACTCGAACCCACGTCCCATCGCATGGTGCGATTAAACCTTGCATGGAATTGCAAAAATTTACAATAATGGCCTTGTTTTAAATTCGGTTTTTTGCCGACACATGCCTGGTTTTTAACCCGAAAACCGAATTTAAACGGTCTAGTTTGTAAGTATTATCATCATAAAAGAAAAAGAAATTATCATCACGACTAAAGCCCAAAGCACTCAGTTTATTTATATTCAAACGGTATTTATTCAATAAATTGCAAAGCAGTTTTACACGAAATTAAATAATTCAAATTGTCCGTTAATGAAAACGCCCGTCGTGGTTTTCACCTCTGCGTGACTGAAAGCGGGAACGTTTTAAAATAAATTATTTTAATTAGCTTCAACCATAATTGTGAAATTTATTGTTATAAATTAAACACTACATTCTGTCAAAAAAGTTTCGGGAATTGATGATTAATTTTTTTATGGTTCCAAATTCAAAATTATATTTTATTTGTTGTTGTTAGATTGGCACAACTATTTTCCATTTTGGCGCGGAGTATGAGTTACATATGACAATGGGATTTCGTTTAAACTTTCATGGTCACTAACATTAGAATAGTTTGTTACGGGATTGCTACCATGTACCTTATTTTTGAGTTCCCGATATTTCGGCACTGTTGCAAGCGCCATGATCACGGAGTTACTCCGTGATTACGCAAACGCATTGTTACTGGTGACGAGACGTGGGTTTACGAGTTTGACATGCAAACTAGTCAACAAGCTTCGGAGACGCGCCTTCCAACTGAACCGAAACCGAAGAAACCGCGCCAAACTCGATCGATAGTTAAAGTCATGTTTACTGTTTTCTTTGACTGTCGCGGTGTTGTGCGACTTTTTTTATCATTTGACCTTCTGGCAAGAATTCTGAGTAGAATTCTTGCCAGAAGGTCAAATGATAAAAAAAGTTATGCGACGTTAGAGAGAGCAAATTGCGCACTAAGATCGGAAAAAGGCCAGATTTGTGGAATGACTATTCTTGGATTTTGCACCACGATAATGCGCCTTCCCACAAGGCCATCATTGTGAACGATTTTTTAAAAAAAAACTCAACAAATACCATCGATCAGCCACCTTATTCACTAGATATGGCTCCAGCCGACTTCTTTCTTTTTCCTAAACTCAAATTACCACTTCGTGGCACCCGGTTTAATTCGGTAGAAGACATAAAGGAGAATTCGCGGCGAGAACTGAACTCGATTCCTCGATTTATGATTAGATTATTCATTGGCGTAAGTGTATCGCTTCTGAAGGAGCATACTTTGAAGGTTATAAAATAAATTTGGATGAATAACTAACATTTTGTGTATTATTAATCTTTTCCGGGTACTTTCTTGACAGAGTAGTATTTTAAATCACTTCCCGGAAGTGCGATACACCATATCTGTTATAAATTTAAAAATATTTCAGGTCTCCAGGCGTGATACCTAGGGTAGGTACTAAAAAGGAAATGCAATTTATTTACATCCTGTACGCTGAGTTGTTATATCGGACGTCAATTTTAGAGATAATTTAATATCCTGCGGAAACAGTACTTTTTTTCTTAATAGTCCTTTTCTACACCGTTGACAACATCTGCGTTTCATTTCGATGCTCGGTCTAGTAGTGTGTTTATTGTTTGTTAGACGTGAAATCGTAACAAAAAATAAACAAACAAACTCACTTACGCCTTTATAATAGATAATTAGTTAGGATTGAAGTGTCTTATTTAATCTAACCAACAATATTCAAAAATTCTTACTTAATTATTTATAACACATCCATTAGCAAAATGTCAAGTCTCTAGGTCCTGCGGTTTGGACTGTGCGTTTATAATATCCTAGGCAGTCAGTTTGCCATTTCATATAATTATACAGTGTTCGATCAGCTGTAAGGGTAGATAAATGGGAAAGGCAATTTTTATTTAATTTCTCGATCTATGTTCCCTTGAAAAGATAAGCAGTATCGTTGGCTACTACAATTGTAAACTTTGGCGTTTTTAAAATAATATTATCTACTTAGGTAAGGTGTCGGGATAATCACTACGCCATAAACCCCATCAAAAAGTCCATCAAATATTTCCTAACAGCTGAGATATTTGCTTGTGGCAGTCAGACAGACAGACGGATATACTTGGGGCAGTAGAGATTTAGTAATAAGAAAAAGTAAGAATACAAAATTGAAACTCCAATTCCGAAAACACCGATTACGCAAGTTTCCAACATTAGCTACCTTATAATAAATTCAGTGATTTTTAGTTCCAACAACATCAATATACCTACTTTTACTTGCTTCAGTTTTTTTACTAACGCTTAAACTTTAAAAACGATGAGATTCATATTAATCCTTTTTCATATGACAGCCTGAACACAAAATTTAAAAATCGGCTAAGTTCGAGTCGGACTCGCGCATGAAGGGTTTCGTACCATTTTCTATAAAATTGAAAAGGCAAAAAAATCACGTTTGTTGTGTAGCCCACATAATTATTTATTTTATTCGGATTTTTAGTATTAGTTGTTATAGCGGCAACATAAATACATTACTTATCTGTGAAAATTTCAACTGTCTAACTACCACGGTTCATGAGATACAGCCTAGTAACAAACAGACAGACCGACAGACGGACAGCGGAGCCTTAGTGGTCCCGTTTTACCCTTTGGGTACGCAGCCCTAAAACTGACGGAATTTCATACAAACTTTCACAACCTATTTTACCCCATCAAGGGTGGAATTTCCTACCTGTAACTATAAAGTATTTATATGCAAAATTTCACGTCTTATGGTCTAGCAGTTTACACAATCAGTTTAGGAATTTATATTATATACCTAGATTAGCTTGAATACGGCACTATATAGCCAAAACAATGTAATAATTACGTATATAATACTGTATATAAGCGCCTCACAGTATACAATTTCCCACTCAATATATTCCATCATATTTCTTTGAGAGATGTAAGTATTATTAGTATTCCATATCAATTTCAATCCCAATTAGTGAATACCTCGAAATTAAAATATCTGACTATTACATTGGATTCCACCGCAAATAAAAACGGAACTTTCAATCAAACGAAATTTTATACGAGCTATTTAACGTTGTATCGGAATCAGTTTTTCAAAATGCCAATATTGAGTTTCAACTTTTTCAGTGAATGCAAATATCGAAATGCTTTTGCAGTGGTAGCATATTAATATCCTGCGGTATTAACATGACTGAAAGATAAAAAGAATGTGTATTTATTTATATGTATGTTAACCGCATGTGAGAATTATTTTTTGAAATGAAAAAAACATTTACATATTTTATGTTTTAATTAAAATTTCAATTGCGATTATTGGACACAGGTATACAATTAAGTTTTTCAAATGTTTAGTTCTTAATTATTATTTTAGATGCGTCAAGCTTCGTACTTTAGATCTTATCCATTTAAGTCTTTTTTCTTTACTTGCTCGATTGAAAACAATCTTGGAATATCTTTTTTCACAAAACATCAGTATTATAAACAAAGAACTGTAGGAATAAAAAGCATTTTGTGGTGAATGATATACTTTTAACTAAAAATAAAAACAACTATATACTGGATGACTTTTTTACCCTTAAGAAAATAAACGTGTGAAATAGGTAAATGATATAGGTGATGATAACATGATAATTTTAAAAAAGTTAAATTTTTTATTTTATTTTTATCAACTATTTATCCTCATAAACATCTAATTCTAAGTTATTTTGACTAACAGAACATTAAAAAAAGAATATTGGTAAAATAATAATAAAAATATGAAACCGACCAAAACTCAAACGCATATTCACTGATGTATTTTATGTTTATGCATTTTTTTGGACATTCCAAAATTTATAAAATCAGTTGTATTTTGTAAACACACTCACATAATATCACATAGTCTTAGGTACAGAATACACAGTTATTTTTTCCTGACGGTAAAAAGTCATCCAGTATAGAAAAAGCTCAGTTACCTACCAAACAAGAAATATTAAATATTGGATAACATTACAAACATTGCTCTGAAACTAAGGTAAGTAGTTAGAATTCTTGTGTTGTAAAACTCAGAAACAACGACGGTACAACAAAACACGGACCCGAGGTAATATTGAGAAGTTCGTTTTCTACATTGACCTGACCCGGAATCGAACAGTGACCTCAGAGCTGGTGACGCCAAGTCCAGCGTGTCGCTTCTCGTCTACATATCATGTTCCGTCATTTGATTATTTTTGTATCTGTCTTATCTTAAATGAATAATCTCGTCATGTTCACAAGCAAAGTGAAATGGACTATACGAGTATCTCCATAGTTAAATGGTTTTGTATACATGTTAAAATGAACTAATTAACAAAAGGATTAAATACCTATAAGTTGTCAAAATATTTCAGACAGGCCGTGTGCCAGTTTTGCTAAAAGATTGAATTAAATATTTTTGTATAGAAATAAAATCAATAATAAAAGAAATGACTCATAATGGTGCCGATAAAAATCAGCAAAAACTCAGTTACTATTCCCCTTTCAAAATGAATATGATAAGTATCTTTAAAAGTAAAATATTTGCGTGAGCGGGCAGGGCATTTTTAATACAAGTAAAGTTCTTTTTATACAAGTATTGAGCTTAATAACATTTTTAATAAAAATCCTCTTAGTATGCGATTTAAAATACATTGCTAGTGCAGTATATTGCAGTATTTTTTTTAAAAGCGAGTCCCTACATTTTCCCATGAATGAATGCTACTACATAAAGTAAGTAGGTTATAGGTGCATATAGGCCATCCTTCGGGTACTTATAAGTACTTCATCATAATCAGTATTTCAGCCATAGTTCGTCTAAACTGCTGAACCTATGCCTCTCTCAATGACTTCCAGATTGGCCGGTCGCGTTCGGCCTGCAACCAGCGGCTTCCTGCAACCTTTACCAGGTCGTCTGTCCGCCTTGTGAGTGGACGGTACTTTAGTTACCAAAATTCAATTACAGTTTATAAAACATTACCAAGTTATAATATTTGTACCTAAACACAGCAGTAATACTTTAATCTACTACCGATCCTGACAACCGAGATTATAGGATTAGATAAAAATTGATGTAACAACACATTATATAAGTTGACAAAATATATAAGCAGATTACTTTTTACTTTGCTGTAGGATAGGAGACTATATTAAATTAGGTTCTGAAGCTACAATATTTTTGTTAAAAACCTTTTAGAGAATTGCAACTGTAAATTTCACACTATAAATGCCATTTTCTGAGGACAGCTTTTCCTGATTTTCTTCAAACCATTTTTGCTGGAAACACTGCAAAACAAATTCGTGACAATTTCTTTTGTTTACGTACTTAAAATGTACTGAGGCAAAGTGCAGTTCTTTCTTTACAAAAAATATTTAATGGAAGACAAACATTTCAGTGCCAGAGGATTTGTGTAAGTGCATAGTAGGCACCTCTAGTTACTATCTAACGCCAGCGACTTAAGTCTGCGTAGACTTTATATAATTGAATGAACTAAAAGAGGGAATCAGAAAAAGGGATAAATGTGTGTTTGGAATACAAAACATGCGTATATTGAGTAACGAACACATATTTATAGTAGTAAGATAGTTATTCTAATAATGTTTATAGTTTTAATTAAATTTCCGTAATATTTGGTTTATTTTCATCCCGTTCACACGGAATCTGAATTATTGCTCTGGTTATAATGGCATTCTGCTTAAATAACACAAATACGTTTCGATTTTGCACATTGGAACGCGATTGAGTATCGAAACTACAGTACATAACTTATAATATATTACAATCTTAAAATTGGTCTGATACACAAACTTATCAGTCAAAATATTGGTCGCAGAATTTTCCCGAGTACCTATCAAAAAGCACTTTGCAATTACAAGCAGTCACCATGAATATTTTACATGTATTCTATGCATGTACGGCATTTTTTTATCAATAAGGCCTTATCATTGAAAGTCACTGCTAAAGAATGAAGACTAAACCACGGTCTAAACATTAAAAAAATAACCTACTGGATGCCGAGCGGTTATAAAAAAAAAACTATTGTCTCTTTGGGATATGGGGAATAGTAAAAGAGAAAAATGATGTACTTAAAACAATAAACGATTAATATGGTATGTATCAAGTGTAGCTATGTAAACAAGATCTATAAGTTGTTTCAAAAATACCTGCCGTGGTTGCTATGGGTGAAAGTATTACTTATACAGGTTACGATAGTAAAGAAATTCCATTCTGGACGTCATCCATTTTTTATTTAAAAATAATAATTAAGTAAAGATTAGGCTTCACTTAACACTGTAGACATCGTCATATCGACCGAAGAGGTTAAGGCTAGGGTAGTTTCTTCTTATTATTTTATTATTAAATACTAAAACATACCCTATTCGTCAGTGTCGTCAACCACTCACACTTAACAAAGGACTGGCGGACTATTTGCCGATAAGATGTAAATGAAATGTCACTATGTTTTGCGATTTCATTATATATGTCCGATCTATCGCGATTCCATATCGCATATTTGAGATAAACCAAATTCAATGACAAGCAATTCATTTCGGTTACAAGGTAGGGAAATGGGAGCATTTTTTTTATTAGACTAATGAAAAAACTTTTTTTATTTGTCAAATGATGATAGTCGTTAAAAGGACAGGGCCCTAACCTTGAACTGTTAAAACAATCACAAATCTGTCAAACATTATCATTTCAGAATTAACCTCAAAACAGAAGGCAACATGCTTTTTTTAAGGTATTGGTCATCCTTACTGCGTCAGGGGTGCTGGTGTGTCTGGTGTTCAACATTAAATTTTTAGATTCTCTCTAAGAGAGACACCCCCAAACATGGACTTCCCATGAGTGTTTCACAATCCTATTCAACAATTTCTTATCGGACAGTGATCAAGCACGAGATATTGTATTCGTTGTCCAAAAAGAAACTTCGTCCGAAGAGATAATGTTGTCCCAATCGCGATCGATGTTTTTCCATGTTCAGGCACTTCTTTTTTTATGTGTTTCTTAGTAAGGAGTAGTTTCTTGATATTGCTTTTATATTTACCACCTGGGCGGTAACCACAAACTCTTAAAACAATCTCAAATCTGTCAAACATTATCATTTCTGTCAAATTTTGTATGAAATGACGCACCAAAATTGACAGATTTGACAACTTTCATTCGTTCATGGTTACCCCGCTGATTCCATTATCTGTCTTCTTATGATATCTAATGACACATTGAGGACTATTTTCTTAATTTTTCCTGACCGGAATGCAAATATGAGTAAAGATTGTTCAAAAGAAGCTGCACGAGACGTATTGTCTTCGGCGGGCGACGTCTTTCTAGTTTTCCCGCATTGGGTTTAATTATCTACGTTTTTAGTTTGCAAATATCTATTTACCTACTTCGTTACAAATCCCTTTTACTTTTTCGTTAACTTTGCAGTCTGGTCACCCGACGCTATACGTAATTTATGGTCTGGTCCCGTGTCACTTTAGGTCCTTACGGGTGCATAGGAACACTGTTCCGTAACCACAAATTACGTATAGCGGCCGCGCCTAACGCAAAGCGTTCGTGGCACTCATGGCGGGAAATGTGCTGTCTCTCCGGCGCATGCGCACACTTACTTAACTGTCGCGTAGCATTTTTGACAGATAGACATAGTACATGTAGCAATCATGGATGTAGTAATTTACAAACTGGATTGAGTACTTCTAAATTGTTGCTAAAGTAACTTACACTCTTGGTCTTAGCAATAAAGTATATGTTTCTTTGATCCTAACAAGTTGAAAACCCGGTCCGAAAGAGAGAGCTCGTCGTGTACCGTCTTTTACTTTCTAACAAGGACCCCAGAATAGCATATTTTTTGGTGTTAGGGTAACATTGCTTCAGGTTGTGAATAGGACTAGGACCGACAACCAACATAGTTAAATGATCAAAATGTAAAATTATACTACCTAGGTGGTTATTGTTATTATGTGATTCGTATGATAATAATACTAGAAATAGAAATAAATTGCTATTCCAATCTTCAGATTACGCAAAATTTTTGGAAAAATATTATAAGTAATTTTCCGATAAACAACCACGTCATACCCTTGTAGAAGTACCTGTTCACGAGTTCAAAAATAAAACAATCCTTGTGAAGAAATGATATTATAAGGTAAAAGTTTATTTGAACGACAAGAGTATGGACTTTATAACCTGCCTAGATAAAGGTATACTAATCACATAAAGGTATACCTTTATTTACACACTATGTAGCTATACGATTAAATCATTTCTACAAACATTATCTAAATTTCCTCGATCATCCCAAAATTTAAAAAAAATGTTGTCACTTCCTTGTTAGAACGAGATAGCGTGTTCAGCATGGTACCTCTCTATCGGCACGGATTAACAAACAAGAGCTCGTTCTAGTTGTACGTAGACATATAAATTCCTTGGTAGCAATACAAATATTTTTGAAAATTATTATTATTAACCTAAATACCGGTTACGTTCTTATCGAAGAGACAAATACCCTCCCAGCACCCCTACCCCACCGAAGAAGAGAAGCGCACTCTCGCTGAGCATGTAAGTAAGTTATAAATTGTTCATTTATAAACGAATCCAACTATACCATGTCCGCCATTTATGCTAGTGGACAACTATCTGAGAGCTACCCTAACTATGCCTACATTGAACTGTCTCAAATGACCGTCTCTTCTAACTACTTAACGCTTTTAGGCCTGCAACTAGCAACTAGTGGGACCATAACTGTTAACTGCATTATAGCTCCAACGAGCAGTGACAGGTGGCCTCGGGCTAGAAGCTGTTGTAAAGTGCATACTTAATTTTCATAATAGGTTAAAAGATAGGATAGTCTGTTTCTGGCTTGGTACCAGATCAGAACCATATTAATTGACTAGTCACAGATATCTATAAAATTCAAATGTATTTAACTGTGTCGCAGATTGATTGTGGGTATTATTAAAGTAAAAAAGGACAAGTGCGAGTCGAACTCGCCCACCAAGGGTTCCGTGCAATCATTCTTCGTCATAAATCGAAAAAATATACTTAATAAAAATAATTAATAATGTGTTTAAGCTTGTGCTAATGAAGCCATTTCATAAGATACCTTATGAAATACTAAAAAACAGAATAAATTTAAGGGGGCGTTTTTATAGAAAATGGTACGGAACCCTTCGTGCGCGAGTCAAATTTGCACTTGGCCGGTTTTTTTGGTACACTTTTAGTCGTCCCAGTTACATATTTCTCCCAATTACTGCTTCGGGACAATATTGTACTTTTAATTTGTATGTGACGTAATAGCAACCTTCGCCTAGTAACAAATAATATTATATATTTTTTGCCAAAACATTTTAAATAATGCAACTCGCTCTAAACTATCGATCTATCTATCGATGTGTTGGTTTGAGTGGACGCCATTTAAACCAACAGATCGATACCTTAACTCGGTACGGTAATGGTCGTAGAATATCCATACCTACTCAGTAATTATTAAAAAGTATCGATATATTCTCGTATCAAGCGGTTTTTAAAATAGAATTTAGGACATTTATAATAACAGCAATAAATATCGATATTTTTATTGATATGAAGAGAAGTCTTAAAAAATCTATAAAATCAAGTTTGCCTACTGAAAAACTTGAACTAGGAAATGACACGTCAACTATTTCAAACAAAACCGTGACTTTATTATACCGAAACGGTACGGTTTGACCAATATCTTCTGGATCTTACTAAAAAAGTATTGATACAAAAAGTTAAGGCCTTAACACGCTTGAATGACCTTGACGCGTCGCGCCCATACAATTTATAATAACAACCATAAAAAATCGGAAACACATGTTTTTTATAAAATTAATGCCTTTAACGAGAATTTTCAAATAAAACTCAATTCAAAACATGTAATATTTCCAAAATCTTGTTTTGTGTGAAAACAGTAATGAAATAGTTTGTGTCGTTTAAGAGAACATCTAAAATTAATCAAAGACAGCCACAAATTTAAATCGAATAAAATAATATGTTAATTGACGAATGTTTTTATAGTGTTAGGCAATATTTAGAATAAAATATGTGATTTTATATGACGAATTTAATATTATACGAATTACGGATACGAATTTATAATATTATTTTTATTGTATTATAATTTAGAAATTGTGGAGTAGCTGGACATTATTGATTGAATTTGACATTATGGATTGTAATTATTGGATATTGATTTGTAGAAATGTATTTTAAATTTTATTAATATTTTGCATGCTTGTACTAAAGTAGAATACTGTTTTCGGACCACTGTATGTTACACCTGTTATTTCCATGTATTCTGGCAATTAAACAATTTGATTTGATTTGATTTGATTTGCAATTTATGAAAAAATAGACACTTTTTTGTGCATGTTTTAATCCAAGGGACTTAACGGAAAATCAAATTTATTCAATTATATCGTATTTTAAATGTTTAGATTCAAGTAACAGGGCGGTAACCACGAACCCTTAAAACAATCTCAAATCTGTCAAACATTATCATTTCTGTCAAATTTTGTATGAAACGACGTACCAAAATTGACAGATTTGACAACTTTGAGATTGTTTTTAGAGTTCATGGTTAGGGGGCTGGTATTCTGACAATTTGATTTTCATATTCGAGATTTTAGGCACTTGGGTGGTGTTAAGGCCTTAAGTACTTACTCACTTAACTTAACTTAAGTACTTGTAATCATCCGCATCAACACATAAACAAGTCCCAATACGGTTTATTTCCGTAACCGGTGGTACCTGAGCATTATGCTTGTGTTTAAAACCAATTTATTTCCGTGAATAGGCTTAAACAAAGCGTTTTTTCACGTTCCAATTTTTATTTACCCTAAATTTACACTGATTCGGGAATTTTGGGCTACCGCCGAGTAGAAGCATCGCATGAAACTCGTTCACTATTGTCAGCTTCTTTTTAAATAGTGATACGCATACACTCAAGGTACATACTTACTCATCATAATCCCATACATTTGGTTTGTGTAAATAAATGTCTGGGAGGGCCTGGGATCTTGGAATGAGGCTTTGCGAACTTACACTCACTCACGATAGGGCTGGTCCACAGATTTAAAGTCGCTCAGCGAGATATGGAAAGGGCTATGCTCGGAGTTTCTCTGAGGGATCGGATCCGAAATGAGGTAATCCGACAGAAAACTAAAGTCATCGACATAGCCCATCGAATTAGCAAGCTGAAGTGGCAGTGGGCCGGCCATATTTGTCGCAGAACCGATAACCGCTGGGGTAAACGAGTTCTTGAGTGCAGACCGCGTGTCGGCAAGCGTAGTGAGGGACGCCCTCAGACTAGATGGAGCGACGATCTTCGCAAGGTTGCTGGCGTGCAATTGGAGAGGCCTATGTCCAGCAGTGGACTAGTGTGGGCTGATGATGATGATGATGAACTCACACTCTGCTGGTTCGCGGCGCCGGCGCCGAGAAGTCTGTTAACATCATTAGACTAGGACCGTGTAAGTATTATTTGAATTGATTTTTGTGCCTACCTTGTAATATTTTTAAAAGATTTAAATAAATATTTTTGTTACTACAATTTGTGCTTTTTATAACACCTAAGAATTACCTAACCTAAACTAAGGTAGAATTCTGGGCGGTAACCACGAACCCTTTAAACAATCTCAAATCTGTCAAACATTATCATTTCTGTCAAATTTTGTATGAAATGACGTACCAAAATTGACAGATTTGACAACTTTGAGATTGTTTTTAGAGTTCATGGTTAGGGGGCAGGTCTTATAACCTAAGAATATAATAAGTTTTTAATTGTACTCACTCAAAATATCGAGATTGCTCGCTGACATCGCAGTACTCATCATCTGACAAATCGCTTGCGCCTTTGGAATCGAATTGCACTTTCTTGTCATCCGAGTGCGGGGCGCGTGAGGACCCAGAGGCGGTTGCTCCGGATGAGGAGCCTGCACCCTGGATACAAAGGAAATGAAATTAGTACACTTTCAGACCAGCTGCACCGTAGGACTCAAAAGGTAAAATACCCCAGCTACCTATTGGTACCCTGGAAAAAAATTTTGATGATGACAAACTGTCTTAAGCCAGTCTACTGAGCGGTTTTCGATGAGAAAAATAAATTATATTAAATATTGGACAACATCACATACATTGCTTTGATCCTAAGTAGCTAAGGCACTTGTGTTATAGAAATCAGAAACAACGATGGTACCACAACACCCAGACCCGAGCCAATATAGAAAAGTTCGTTTTCTACATTGACCCGACCGGGTATCGAACCCGGAACCTCAGAGATGGCGGCGCCATACATATAGTCCGGCATGCTCGCCTCTCGGCTACGAAGGTCGATGAGAAAATAATTCAACCCTGATGCTCATTCATCTTAGCTTATGGTATAAAAATTATACGCGGTACTCGAATCTCGGCCTGCCTGTAATAATATTAGGTTTCAATATTTTAACACTTTCTCAATAATATTTTAAACTGCGATAAACGATTGAATAATCGTCATATTTTATCGTAAAAGATGAAGATGTAGATCGACGGTCTCTATATATACGTTGTACTCATAAAGTTATGTCAAAAATGACATATATTTTATATGAAAAATCACACAAAAACTGGCCAAGTGCGAATCGGACTTGCGCACGAAGGGTTCCGTACCATTATCTATAAATACGGCAAAAAAAATCATGTTTGTTGTATAGGAGCCCCCTTCAATATTTATGTATTCTGTTTTTTAATATTTGTTGTTATAGCGGCAACAGAAATACATCATTTGTGAAAATTTCACTCTCTGACTATCACGGTTCATACAGCAGCATACAGCCTGATGACAGACGGACAGACGGACAGCGGAGCCTCAGTAATAGGGTCCCGTTTTACCCTTTGGGTACTAAAAATATGATTAGGGTCTTAAAAAAATATGATTGTTGATAGGCAACAAAAACGTAAATGACATAACATATTTTAATAATGGCACTGTGCTATCAAAAAATATGTAATTGTTGAACCTTGATTGCTCTAGCTAGATCTGGGCCCTAACCATGACCTGTTAAAACAATCACAAATCTGTCAAACATTATCATTTCTGTCAAATTTTGTATGAAATGACGTACCAAAATTGACAGATTTGACAACTTTGAGATTGTTTTAAGAGTTCATGGTTAGGGCCCTGATCTGAGAAGAATCGTTAACGTAAGTCACTTAATCCTTTGTTGATTTTTTTGTTTTATGACATTTCATTTTGTAATGAAATGTCAAAAAACAAATTCATATTCACACGCATATCTAACCAATTCCGATGATTAAGTGTACTTAAAGTATAACCGTTCAGAGAATGCGTTCCTGACACGTGGCGATTAAACTGACGACGTAACTTTGTAATGGCGTTGCAGTTACGATAATAATATTTTTGCTGGTTGTTTACCGTTTTAACAATTGATGAGCATTAAAACAACATTATTATATCAATAATCAATGAATTTTATAATTTTGTGCCATACTGAGTGTCAAATAACTTGGTAAACAATATTTTTCTAAATCTATACTGCGCTATTACAAGGTTATAAAGTTCGGCTCTACTGGCACGGAAGATAATATTTTACGTACTCCGAAGAAGAAACGTAGAACTAAACCCGTGACAGATATTGACTCCTTTGACGCCGATGCAATCAGAAATCATATATATGGTTACTATTCCAGAAATGAATATCTCAACAGGATGAAGCTTACGACCTGGTAAAGGTTGCAGGACGACGCTGGATGCAGGCCGCTTCCCATCGGCCGATCTGGAAGTCACTGGGGGAGGCCTATGTTCAGCAGTGGACGTCCTGTGGCTGAGATGATGAAGAAGCTTTTGGCATCGTTAAGAGAAGCTGGACTGTTTAGCGGGGGTAAAAAATATTGATAACTGGGATAATGTCGTGTTCATTGACGAGACATGGCTAAACGCCAATCACACGGTTTCCTGTTCTTGGACGGATGATACACAAGCGTCGACGTCGAAAGTACCAATGGGTAAGGGGGCCTGTCTGATAATATGCCACGCAGGTACTGCAAAATACGGCTTTGTGGAGAACGCGTTACTGGCATTTCAATCAAAAACCACAAATGACTACCAAGAGGAAATGAATGCCTCTACATTTAAAGAGTGGTTCCAGAACGTGCTTTTGCCCAGCCTACCAGAGCCTTCTGTAATATTCATGGATAATGCCTTCTATCACTCGGTTCAAATACGGAAACCACCTATACAAGTTACAAGCAAAAGGCATTGACGCAAATATGCAGATGCTAAAACCAGAGCTAATTAAATTAGTTCAAGAAAATAAAGCGGCAAATGTGCGATACGAAATCGATGAACTGGCTCTGGAGTATGGTCATCGCGTTCTAAGAATTCCACCGTATCATTGCCAATATAACGCGATTGAGCTAATCTGGGCTCAAATAAAAGGTTACGCCGCCCGCCACAATACTTCCCGGCCATTCAGCACGAAAAAGATGATGACCCTATTAAAAGAAGCCTGCGGGGAAGTCACTAGAGATGACTGGGCAAAGGTTGTTGAGAAGACTAAAAACCTGATTATGGAACATCTTGCCCGAGATATCAGGATTGATTCTGTTATTGATAATAATATAATTATACATGTAGGCGAAGATGATGATGAAGACACCACCTCCTCAAGCGAATCGGAGTCTGATTAATATTCTGTACGCACATTCAATTTAATGTACTTTATTGCATAAAAATATAAATTGTAACTTTGTAACAAAAAATAAATTTAAAAAATTGTTTTTTGTCCCGACGTTTCATTCATTCATTTCAATAACACAAGTGCTTTAGCTACTTACCTTAGGATCAGAGCAATGTATGTGATGTTGTCCAATATTTATTTATAGGTACTCTTAACACCACGCGGGACCATCATTGCGAACGGTTGGCTGCTTTAACGCCAGTGACTAAACCGTCTTACAGTCAGATGTGATTAAGACGCCTTAAATAAGGGCTAAAAATAGGCTTTACGACTACTATCAAATGATATAAGTAATTTTTTTTTCAAAGCCCAAAGCCCGCCATAGTGCACTTATGTCCGGCAAACGCTATTTGCCGGCAGGCACACTATTGTGTGTGTGTGTGTGTGTGTGTGTGTGTGTGTGTGTGTGTGTGTGTGTGTGTGTGTCTGTCTTTCTTTGGCATCGTAGCAGCGGTCCCCCGACGCGAGTTAACAAATAGTTTACATATTATTTTTTACTTTTTATATGTTGCTTTTTGAGTCGGGGGTTTTTTAAAATTTTATTTTAGTCGAAACACATACAGTGATATTTTTACAGCTAATTAATTACTGCTTCATAACTGTTTACCATTTACATTTTCTGGAATATGTGTAGCAGAAAAAGCTTATTCGTTACTGTTTCAAATGTTTAGCATTAAAGAGATATTGAATTCTTTTGTGGTACCTACCTCCCAACACAAGGTTCTGTCCAATTTTCCTGGTCTTACTAATTTTAGTATAGTTACTTCGAGACCAGGAGAATAATTGATGTGTTGTGTTTGTTTAAATATTTGAACTGGGGTGTGCTGGGCTCGTTATAAACTAGCAATAATGTGCTTCTGGCGATAAGACCGTCTAATTGTAATTTTTTTTGTTACTCTACTTTTTGTGTGATGTGCAATAAAGAGTAATCTATAATATTCCAGAAAAAACCTTTAAGTATTTGAGAGGAATTGCTTAAGGAAGTCAACATCTGATATGGAAGAGTTTAGATCCAACTTAGTTTTCACAAGGTTTATAGCATAATAATATTTGTTGACACATTTATGGCATTTCCACCTCATATAAATACAACACAGTCGGTGGAAATCGTAATTAATCGAAATTATTATTTTCCTTACATATTTAAAGAAGTAGTAGGATTATTAACGGTGTTTAAAATGCAATTATACTACGTAGTTCACAGAGAAGGAAGCGTAGAAGGGGCGCTTAGTTCTAGTTGCGGTGTTTGTCTTGTGCATATTAAATTGAAGACCAGATATAAGCAGGGGCGTGGGTATTTATTTACCTTGAACGCAAAGGCCTAGCTAGACCATAGTAGAATAAGAGAAGTACGCCAACTCGAGCCCCGATCACATGAGTAAAGAAACGGAACAGAGACAAAGCTTTTAAAGAGCTAGCAAAATTTATACCTATTTTGGTAGGGTTGGCACAATTGAATAAATTAAAAATATAAATGTTCTTTTTTTCACATTTTTTATTAAAATAGGTTATTTTTTACAAATTACATACTCTAAATAATTTCTTTTATTACTTTTGGTTTTTAATAATTTGTTGTGTCTTTTAATCGAATGATAAATTCTAAATCTAATATAAAGTTTTTTCAAATAATCCAATGGGAAATAATCGCATGGCATATGAAATGTACAATCTTGCAAACGTGCTAATATGTCATTACCAATATTAACAATTTGTACATGAAGATCAAAATATTCGCGAAATTTTTGCTCAAGCAATTCAACAAATGCAATAAAATTGTCAGGAGGTATTATCACACACAGTACAATGTACAACCATATTTACAACACTTTTTAAATACTAAAACAAAAATATTACTACGTATTATGTGAGAAACTCGATAACAAAAACAAAACACGCACGACATTCGAGCGTCGTGTCACGCCTGCAAGCCCTGAGATTGACCACTGGCTGATCTAGTTTGAAGCGGTTTCGGCTCATACGTGACAAGCGGCCAGTGGACACGCACACACACGCGTTGCACTTGTAGTGATGTACCTATCACAGCGCATTCGTATGTAGCTTTGTCTATGTTCCGTTTCTTTACTCATGTGCCCCGAGCGAGCGATAATAACCTAAACATGTAGGGCTGTCGCTTATTGAAATAATACCAAACCCTTCTTCATAAAATCTGTTGAAAATAAATTAACTGAAAATCGTTATCTGGTCAACAAAATCCGCATCAGATTTTTCCTAAACATTTTCGACAGATAAGTTTCTGCAAGAAACTTATTTATGAATGTATCCACGATAATAAATGTATGTAGATTTGATACACACCGTTCTTGTTCGCTAGGTAATGTGAAGAAAGACAATTCTGGATTTGACAAACTGCTATTGAGACATACATAAACACTGCTCTGGCGCACCTTTATCACCGAGAAATTTTGTCAGTGTGTGCGTGCGACGGCGCATACGCACGGGCACGCTCATAAACAAACCGGGCTCGGTGCGCGTGTATGAAGTCGGCCTACTTCTCTTATTCTACTATGCCTAGACCGGTTCAAGTCTAGGTCTACTAACTTGAAATATTTTTTTCTAAATTGGGATGTTGAATCCATTCATATATAATTCTTAGATATCATTTATTAAGACTATTACTCTATTTTAGGCCTAATAACCAGGAACAATATTTCATATATTAATAAATCTGAAATTCGATAGCTTCGAAATTAATAAAAAGTAAGGAGTGACGTCATAATCGGTATTGTCATACGAAATAACGGAGAGTTGCGTTTTGACAGGTAATAAAAAGTATGTCAATTGATTGGTGGTGTCAACTAGCCTATTGTCACGGGCATAGACTTAGCATTCGCTACGCTCTGTCAGGGGTCTGGGTGTATTAGGAGTTGCCCCTGGTAAACACATTTATTATCTGGTATGACGTAACATAAGAATTCCAATTTTACTTCAGCAGGTACCATGATAACTATGCACTAGTCTGGTTCATATTCAATAAGCTTATTTTGAGCGGAAACCAGTATGAATATCTTGTGTTTAATTTAAATTTTAAAATGGTTACTGTTAAGTTAATTAATAAAAATACCGTAAAAAAGTGTTACCTATCTAAACTTAAAATGGACCATTTTTATTTGCATTAATAACTAAAAAAACCGTTACAAATATTTAAAAAAAAACTGGAGTAAAAAAAAACATTTTTAAAATTTCTGACTGTGTGTTATGTGTGTAATATAAGGTCCGATTTTATTAGTGTACATCCTGTTAACCTGTGACTATATAGGTGAAAAGCAATCTTAAAAACCAATTTTCAAATGTGTACCAAGAAAACTAAAAAAGTTAAAAATCAAAATCAACAACATTGACTTCATATTGCATAGACTCGTCCTATCTTTGGTACGTTGGGGAACTTATACAACGGGAAAATGTTTTCATCGATTGCCACTAGATGGCGCTGTAGGCTAATGACTCGCGCAATTAACACGTTTTTTGTTGAAACTTTGATAAGTATAATACTTTGTGGTGCAACGGGGTGTTGTTTTCTTCGTTTGTGACAAGATGGTGTTGTAGGCTAATGGCTCGCGCATGTAACACTTTTTTTGTTGCATCTTTAGCAACAACTTCGTATGAACTGAGAAATAAGTTTAATTTTTTTTTTCTTCGTAGTTTATTTTCAATTATAAATATAAATGATTTTACGTCGGTCGGTCGGTATTATTATGTTTTCATTAGGTGATTAGGTTTGTCATATACTGACATTGCTTTTGTGACATGTTTATCATAGCAACTAGATTGTAAAATATATCGATGCAAAATACAACGTGTTAACGTAATAAATCTTTTATTTATCAACTGGCGACGAAATGTCGATTGAAAAGTATAAAAGAGTACGCGCTTCTTTACGGGGCATCCTTACAAAAAACTTTAATTACGTAAATGCACAACAAAATATTTCAAATGAAGAAATTGATTCACGCATACAAATTCTTGAAAATACACTACAAAAACTTCAGGAAATGCAGGAACAAATAGAATCATTAACAGAAGACGACCTGATTGAAGAAGAGACCGAGTACAGGTATGACTTTGAAGAATTGTGTACAAGTATAAAAACAAAATTATTGATCATGAAAAGAACTAACAGTGCCATAACAGAATCAATAAGAATACCTGTACTTCCTAGCACGAGTTCTGCATTACATGGAACAGATCAACCACCCAGGCTACATTTCCAACCATTACAAGAAAGAGAAACTTTTCAAAGTTTTACCAAGAGATTAAATATTTATTTCCTAATTAACAAAATCACAGACCCTAAAATGAAAATATACATACTATTATCTACAGTTACACCCGAACTACATGAAAGAATTTATGATTTATGCTCTCCTGATGAACCATTGAATAAATCATTTGAAGAATTGACACAAATTTTAGACGAATACATCGATCCAAAAACCTAGTGTTTGGGCGTTACAACATAAATTTATATCGAGGAAACAACAACAAGATGAAACTATTCCAATATATGCATCAGAACTTAAGAAACTTGCTTGTAACTGTGAATTTAAATGCCAAAATTGTAACAAGACAACACTTGAAAGTTTTCTATCGCTGCAATTTATACGTGGCATAAAAGATGGGGACATACGTACTAAGATCCTACAGGACAGAAATACACCACCATTTTAACAATTAGTCACGATGGCCACGGCGATGGAAATGGGTAAAATTGACAACATTAAAATGACTTCTGATATCCAGCATTTGCCTGACTCAATAAATAGAGTATCTACATCTCACAGTAACAAACCTTTAAAAATTCAACCCTTACAACCATTTCAAAACTCAGTGCTACCTATTAAAGTACGAGACTTGAAAGGCAAATGTTTTAGGTGTGGCAAACCTGATCACCCCGCCAACGATTGTGGAGCTATTAAAAGTACTTGCAGAAAATTTAACAAATCAGGACATTTAGCTAGAGTTTGCCTTCAAAAATCAAATAAAATGAACCAAATAGATGATTCCGTAAGTACAGTCAGCAATGAAAGCATCGCAAACATCAACCTGATTAAAAGTGAAATATCTGACAGATACATAATTCCTATAAAGATAGAAAATGAAGTAATACAGATGGAGTTTGATACTGGAGCCACTCTGACCTCTATGTCGTTACTCCAATACAAAAATTCAAACATAAAGAAAAAAATCTTCAAAACCAACATGAAACTGAGAACTTACACAGGTGAAATAATTGAACCTTATGGAGTTACCTATGTCAAATGCTATTACAAGAACAAATCATTTTTTGGAAAACTATACATAATTAATAAAGATGTAGATCCGATATTCGGAAGAAGTTGGATAAGAGAACTAAAAGTGGATCTAGCTGATATCCGAATGGTACAAACTGAAAAACATCCTATCAAATTAGACCAATTATTTGAAGAATTTTCAACATCAGTTTTCAAATCCGATCTTGGCAAGATTCCTAACTACAAAGCACATCTACATCTGAAAGAAAATACACAACCCATATTTATAAAACCTAGAAGAATTCCGTACGCTTTGAAACCAAAAGTAGATGAAGAAATCGATCGTCTCTGTGCTATAGGAGTTATTTCAAAAGTAGACCAATCCGATTGGGGAACACCGATAGTACCCATTGTTAAGCCTAATGGATCTATTAGACTTTGTGCTGACTACAAAATTACTTTAAATAAAGCCATAAAAGACGAACAATATCCAATTCCTATAATTGAAGACATATTTTCTGAAATGAACGGAGCCCGACTTTTCTGCACATTAGACATCACACAAGCTTACCTGAATATGGAAATGGACGATGAAAGTGCCCTTCTACAAACCTTAAGCACTCATAAAGGTACGTACAGAGTAAACAAATTGATGTTTAGTGTAAATGTCGCACCTAGTCTCTGGCAAAAACTTATGGACCAACTGCTACAGGGCCTTGATGGTGTTAAATGTTTCTTTGACGACATTATTATCCAAGGAGCTTCAGAAGAACAATTACTCGTAAGACTAAGAGAAGTATTACAGAAGCTAAAAGAAAATAATTTGCATGTAAATAAAGAAAAATGTCATTTCTTCAAACAAAGTATCAATTATCTGGGACATACAATTGATAAAGATGGCCTTCACAAAAACAAGGATAAAGTCAAAGCAATTATCAATACAGAACCACCTAAGAATGTCAATGAATTACGTACATTTCTCGGTATGGCGAACTACTACAATAAGTTTATTCCTAACCTAGCAACTATAACGAACCCACTAAACAATCTACTTAAAAAGGGAGTACATTTTTTATGGAATACAGAATGCCAAAAATGTTTTAACAATATTAAGAGTGAAATTTTAAGCGACAGCGTACTCACATACTTTGACCCTGTGAAACCATTAATATTAGCCACAGATGCATCGCCTTGTGGTCTCGGAGCGGTTTTGTCACATAAAATGCCGGATGGCACAGAACGCCCAATCGCGTTTGCTTCAAGAACTCTTACTAACAGCGAAAAAAAGTATAGTCAAATCGATAAAGAAGCAACAGGTATATTTTGGGGTCTTAAGAAATTTTTCCATTACTGTTACGGCCGGAAATTCACGTTAGTCACGGACCACAAACCGCTTACATCAATTTTTAACCCGGAACGAACGTTACCAGCTTTAAGCACTATGAGGTTATTCCACTACGCACATTTTCTATCCGGCTTTGACTACAACATAGAATATAGATCCTCATCAAAACACTCGAACGCTGACTACTTGTCCAGATTTCCAATCGAGAGAACCAAAGAAAAGTCGATGGACCAACACACCGCATTCCAAATACGTCAGATAAATCAACTACAAGTAAGACCAGAAATTATAGCTCGAGAATCAAGCAAAGATACAGAGTTAATTACATTACTACAAGCACTAAGAACGGGCCAATCAGTAAACGTTACGGGTTTAACGATAACGAACTCACCCTACAAGATGACTGCATTATGAAAGGAACCCGAATCTTCATACCAAAATCATTACGCACCCAGATAATAGATGAACTGCATGCGGGGCACATTGGTATTCTTAAAATGAAACTTCTTGCTAGAAGCTACGTATATTGGAAAAACATTGACCGAGACATAGAAAACAAAGTGAAGTCATGTAGAGCATGCCGCCTCCAACAAAATTTACCACCTCAAGCCCCACTCCACCACTGGGAAGAACCGAGCGGGCCGTGGCAAAGAATACATGTGGATTTTGCAGGTCCGATGATGGGCCATTATTTGTTTATCGTTGTAGATGCCTACACAAAATGGGTCAATATTTTCCCAACTAAAACAACAACGAGTTCATGGTGCATTTACAAATTAAAAGAATTGTTCAGTACATTTGGTATACCATATACTTTAATATCAGACAACGGCCGACAGTTCACCTCACAAGAATTTAAAAACTTTTTGTCAGACTGTAGCACAGTACATAAAACCACTGCGCCTTACCACCCGGCAACCAACGGCCTTGCAGAACGGTTTGTACAAACAATCAAAAGAGCTCTCCGCTCTATGGAGGGGGAGAGAGGCAGCCTTACGGATAAGGTGATAGCAATCATTAGCCGTCTTAGATACACCCCAGGCATCAATGGTCGATCTCCGTACGAGCTAATGTTTGGTCGTGAGGTTAGAACACACCTGCATACAATGTTTCGGAAGCCGCCTGCATCCTCACCAAATAACGTCGACACTAGCAATATAAGGCAGTTCAATCTGGGAGATAGGGTGCAGGTTAGGAGTTACTCCAGTCCACACCGCAGGTGGGAGTTCGCGACTGTGACACGCCGTATGGGACGACTGCACTACGAAGTCCAGACAGACAGCGGCCTAACATGGACGCGACACCTGGACCAGATGCTGGCAGCGCACGGCATCCCTCAGCCAGAATAGCGGCGGAGGTGTGTCATATACTGACATTGTTTTTGTGACATGTTTATCATAGCAACTAGATTGTAAAATATATCGATGCAAAATACAACGTGTTAACGTAATAAATCTTTTATTTATCAGGTTACTACGTCATTACCTAGAAACGAACGGCAACTTTTTCAGTTTATTTTCGATCTTTTACTTAAGATGATGTTCCATATCGAGGGCAAAAACTATATACCTATTTTGTCTGTTACGTTTCATGCCTAAAATACTGAATCGATATTGAGAGAAAACTTATAGCGTTTTCGAAATTTTGACCTGTGGATGAAAGGTAAGGAAGTCCAGAGTCACGCTTTGACGGTTAAATACAACCGGTGTGTTTCAAATCCAAAGTAAAAAGCTCATTTTTGATGCGTGCTTCAGCGCAAAGCACAATGTTGCTGAATTATGAGACACACGAAATTCCTGTAGTCCACGCGAACGAAGTCGCGGGCACAGCTAGTTAGAAATAAGGCACATAAATTATACAGGGACGATTTGACGACCTCCGTAGCCGAGAGGCGAGCACGCCGGACTTTAAATGGCTCCGCCATCTCTGAGGTTCCGTGTTCGATCCCCGTATCCGAGTTCGATCCCCGGTCGGGTCAATGTAGAAAACGAACTTTTCTATATTGGCTCGGGTCTGGGTGTTGTGGTACCGTCGTTGTTTCTGATTTCTATAACACAAGTGCTTTAGCTACTTACCTTAGGATCAGAGCAATGTATGTGATGTTGTCCATTATATTTTTTTTATATTTTAGGGATGCGAGACAATAATTATAATTCGCATAACTTTTCAAATGATAACTATTTACCTAGTTGCATTTAAAATATTCTATTGAAGGTTAGTCCAGTGGTTCGCGCTCAGCACTACATACCTCTCTATGTGGTTTCGAATCTTCGAATCCCGCAAGAGGCAATTTTTTGTGTGATATGCACGATATTTAGTACTTAGTAGCCACAGTTTATGTAAATATTTTTTATTTACTTACTGCTTACTAGCTGTTGCCTGCGACTCGATTCGCTTGGTCTTTGTCAAAATATTCCACGGGAACATATCCTGTTATGTTTATCCAGATCTAATTCCAAGTGAACAAAATTTCATCCAAATTCGTTCAGCTGTTTAAGCGTGATTGAGTCACAAACATCCAAACATCCTCAAAAACTTTCGCATTTGTAATATTATAAAAATTTATGGACAGTGCTAATAATTGGAACTAACCGAGTGAACTTTGAGGAGGGCAATACTAATCTGACCCTATTACGCAAATTACGAGGGGCCAATTGCTATTTTATATTACTTAAGTAGTTATGACTAAGAAATGAACGGGTAATACAGCCAATGTGATCAAAAATATCGATACACCCGAAGCGCTCATATAGATAGAGACATTTCATTCGTCAAAAGTAACGGAACGCGCATGTCACCAATTACGTATTATTATTATGTATTTGACAACACGGTGTATCGGTATATTTGGACAGGCTAGATGCACTCAATAATTTGAAGACTTTGGCTGTATCAATGTTATTGACCACTTTGGCTGTATCTAACTATTTGACAGCCTTGGATGTCGCTATCTAATTGCTGCCGACTGTACCTACACACCGACATTACCTCTGCAGGTTTCACATCACGCCATATTGTATTTTAACACTTATCTTTTTTAATTAGTACCTACTATATTGTACAGTTGAGTAGAAAGACACCAACAAGTGACTCATACAACTTTACTCGCAATTACGTTTTTTTAAAGGCTTTACACTATTCAACGGCGCTGACGCTTTTAAAGTGCCGTTAACGTTCACATACTAACAGATGTTGAAATAATTGACCTTGAATAACCACCACTGTCTTCATCGATCGGTGGTCCGTTGTGCATTAATAATTAAGTATGCCTTTTGTCAGAGTATTTTAAACTAGGATATACCGACTGCCTTACGCACAACCAGAGAATTTAATCCCAGGACCCCGAAAACCGGGATCTCGGATTAATGCTCTTTTTTCGGGATTCGAATCGAAAATACATTGGTTGAATCCCGAAGGTACCTATTGATATTTGAAAAAACAAAGAAACAATAATTCTATATTATCTATCAAATATGAATATAAATACTTATTATACGATTTTTGAAATGATTTGAACTAAAGGTTTTGAGATAGGACTAGGCAGTAAAATAAAAATATTTAATGTTTTTATTATCATTACTTGGAATTACTTATAACATGTAATTTGTAAATAGTATATTAACTTCTTTTATGTTAAAGTTGTTAAAACTAAACTATAGTATATTGTATGAAAATTTGTAGCAGCGCGTCTGTCGCGCGTTGAGCTCGCGCCTTCGAGTCACTAACATGATGGCGCCGCGTTTATAGAAACCCTTCCAGTAGCCAGGCGTGGTCAAAAAGTTCAAAAACCGCATCTCTGCAGGTAAACCTAAAAAGATGCATGCTTTATCTAAAATATAAGCAAGAATGTGCTTCACGCTTGATAATTTTTTTGTTTAAACTTGTTGATTCGCCTAATGTTACAAATGTTATGATTACACTGTCGTAAGCTTTTTTAATTATAGGTACATTGTATTCGTATGCAATTCAATTTATTTTTATTTACTTGCAGTATCGTTTACATAGAAGTCCTTACCGAGCGTACTCTGCTGTTCTATTAAAAGCAGCTAATCTAATTTGAGTAGCGGTAGGAATTTATATTAATATCGATAGTATTGTGTTTGTAAAACCTCCCGCATTACAGAACGAAAAGCTAGATAGCATATAAAACATCAAACTGCACGTTGAATCGCTTAAAACCTCCCGCAGCTCAGAAGTACTAGAGTTCTGAATACTGGAAGGGTATCCACAAACGTGATGGTGCCCTAACACACCGTAGTTTGATAAATTTTGTTAAAAAGTTACTAGCGGTATGGACGGGATGAGTCAACAAACAGTAATTAGCCACAAAGTTACAGTTAGTTACCTAATATTACCGTGTTGCAGGGTGTTGCTAAACAAAAAGTAGCTGCGGTGTGGATGACATTACCATAATTGCAATTAAAGATAGGGAGTGTTTTATTTGAAATAAAAATGGTTGATATAAGTATAATAGTTATTTTTAATACATTAAAATTTGGTAATTATTTTAATTTTTTAGGTTGATACGTCCGAAAGACGATACATTTTCATAGCAGGCCTCTGTTTTGGTTCGAACACATGAGCCCGCCAGAATTTTTCTGTAACTGATACATTATTTGACAGAAATAAAATAAAAACAACACAACACTTTATTGTAATGTACTTAATTCAAATTAACTATTCACTTGTGCGAGGGTGCTTGTAGCTCAGATGAAGTTGTAGTAGTTCAGTGGCGGCAGAGGTTTATAGGTTTCTAGTTTTTGATTACCAAACCACTAGTTAAGTCACAAATGGTCACAGGTCGCAAATGGTCGGGTGACCATTCCGACCATATTTTGTGACATTGTTCCAAGCATATCCGTGCTTCGGGAGGTAAGTATAAATAAAAGTTTGTCCCGGTTAATATCGCTTGATACTACTTAGTCGTTAAATCTAGTCATAAGCCTGAAGCCTTGAATCGGTACCCTACTTTTGCAAGTCTTAGTTTAAATCATCTCACGACGGAATAGCACTTGAAGGTATCATGTAATCAATGTATATCTAAAGTGGTCACAAATCTCATCTGGGTTAGGTTAGGTTAGAACAGTGACCGCACAAAGCGCGAAGCCGAGCGTGCGGAGCGAGCGCAGCGAAGGTAGTGAACGTGCCGCGCCAGCGGCCGGCGAGCGCTTAGTTACAATTTCAGCTCAATTTTTTTATCATCATCATCATCATCACCAGCCTATATCAGTCCACTGCTGGACACAGGCCTCTCCAAAAGGAGGATTTTTCCATAATCGCCACGCTTGGCAGGCGGGTTGGCGATCGCAGTTTGGCCAATGGTGGAGAGGAGACGCTGCTGCCCGTCTTCTTATGCGGTTCTCCTGTAGTCGCCTCTTACGACACCCATAGGAATTGGAGGAGGGAGGAGGTGGTACGATTCTTTCAACGTGCCGGCACCACACGACACACCATAGTAGTCTAGCATTATACTAGAACGGTTTACAATGGCACAATTTTTAAACGAAAAATGTAATTTGTGCGGTCAATGTCAACCTAACCCAGATGAGATTTGTGATAAGTTTAGACATTTTTGGTACCTACCTTTGTTGCATTTCGTTTATAAAGTTTATATATTATTATTCAAATAACTAAATACTCGTCAACTACTTAATTTTCCCTACAAGTGAAGACATGAGTATTCTTTCAGCGAAATACTTGTTTTCGTAGGTTTAACGACTTAGGTGTTTTGAAATTAGATATTTCATCTATAGGCGTATTTGTCTTTAGGTTAATAGACTTTAGGTAAACCATCCATTAGGTATTTCAACTATTATATGTTATAAACTTAGGTATTTATACATCTGACATTAAGGTTTAGTCACTGGTCTTATAATACCAATCCGCACTGGGCCCACGTGAATGGCCCAAAACACCTCATAGTTGAGGTGAGGCCTGTGCCCTGCAGTGAGACGTAACATGAGCAGAATTTTTATTTGTGTTAATCTAATGACAGAATTTGATTTTGAACAGCTGAAAGGATAACAACAGTTTTCAATTGCTCATATTTTTTAAAAGATTCGACGTAAGAAAGCAGCTATTTTAATTAATTAGGTTCATACAAAACATTTTTGAGCCATCTTCTTTAAATTCACAATTTATTTGTAATCTTCATGTTTTATGACTTTTATGCTAATAACCAGAAGACAAGACAAGATATTCCGTATTCCGTGGCAAAAAAAAATCTGAGAAAAAGTTTTTAACACCAGAATCAGCCCTTAAAAAACTTTTATACGTTACTTGACTTAAAGTGGGAAATGTTATTACAATAATCATTATTATACTATGGTTATACCAAGATTATCAACTTAAAGAAGGATGCCAAACTTCTATAGAGTTCCCGACCCAAAATATGAAACCGTTCATAAATGAAATTAACTAATATTCTTACATTTAAGAAACCCTATTCAAAAAGTTAACCGGACGTACCCTCTTATAGTTGGGATAAGATAAAGAGATATTACGAGAAAACTAAATGTTGAGGTTAGGTTCTGTTCTAAGTAATTTTTATTCCTCTGACTATCATCACAATGAATTAACTAATTTGTCATTAAACCTCGACTACTTACATAATACTTACGGAGATAAACATGTATCTAACAAGCGAACCACACTTCATAGAAACAATTTTGTTTACATTCTTGCAATTGGACATTAACAGCCATATTAGTTAAAAAATAAAAAAGAAGTCCGAATTGAGCCAAAATTGGTTTAGCATACCCAAACCCTAGTTTTAGTGAACTTAAATCAATAAAGGCTCAATTCGGACAAAACGTTTGGTTTCTGCATCTTTGGGGACGTTTTGTTATTTGAAAATATTATATATGTGGGATGCGCAGGGCAGTAAAATACCGGGATTCAACGATATATTCTTTATTTAAAAACTCTTCAAAAATCTTATACGTCTTTCGTCTTTAGTCTACCTTTTTTCTCTGGTCCCTTCCATTCATTCATTCTTCACACCTCACTCTTCATCTTTCATTCATTCGTCATTCGCCGTGTTCCATTAAATCACCTTACGCTATGTTCCATTCCCACATATATTAATAACTAAAATAAATTAATTTCTAAATCCCTTATTTAAAAATAATGTTTTTTTTTAGTGGATTAAACCAGTTCATCCTACTACATTTTTTATGGTTTTCAACATGAACGCCTCTGGAAATTTTGTAAGTCGAGTTTCGCCAGCCTTCTTTTTCATATTAATACATTGAACCTAGTAACGCAACTTATAATCGTTTCTGTAGTAAAGTAAAGTATGCTTATACCTACTATTTACTAGTTTGGAAAACTTAAAATCACACTAATTTAGTCGGACTTATATTTTTGAAAAATGGCTTCTTCAATCTCTTCAGACTCAGCTACAGTGCTTAGGTACTCTACACACGGTGACGGATGTCGAAGCGACACGTCTGTATACGTTTTTAGCATCGCACTGAGTTACAACTAAACAAAAAACAAACGTTCCGTATACGGGTGACCTTACGCAACGTCGCTAGTATACTACTCGCGATTCGCAGTGTTAGTAACTTTTGAAAACGGAGGGGGTTGTTTTTTATTAAAAATGGATCTTGACTCGGAAGTTTGAAATTAAAGAACGACAAGCGATTTGGATTTGGAACATGATAAAGGCCGGACCGCACTTGAGCGGCGTGCAGCGCGGTACTGCACTGCACGCCCTATAACTTTAGAAAGCCGCAGTTTGCGTCATTCTTTACGCGGCCTAATACGATAGTGATGAATATTTGATTGTTATTATGAAAAAGAACGTATCGCTGAACAGAAAAACCTACCAACCAAGGTCACGCTTTAAAGCCTCGCCTACTTATGACCCTTAGACATTCTGAAGTTAGGATTTCATACTTACTTCAGAATGTCTAAGACGAAAATTTGTTTTCTTACCGAGCGCAGTGCGTAGACGACACGTGACGCGCCGCTTGCTATATCGCACTGCGCGTCACTGCACAGAGCGTTAGGGCGCTGTGCGTCAAAATATTCTCTTGTAAGCAACTATGCTGCGACGCGCAGCGACGCTCACTGCAGCGCCACCGTAATGCGACATACACCATACAAAATGACTAAAATAATAATTTGACGCTTTGTGCCGCGCCGCGCCGTGCAGTGCCGCGTTGTGCCGCTCAATGGAGTCCGACCTTAAGTCGCATGTGACTGCGACATGCATCACCGTGTGTAAAGCACCAGTCCTTAGATGGGTCGATACAATAAAATAAATAAATAAAATAGCTTACCTTTAATTCATATTTCTGGCTTAATGGCGACAGATCAGATGTGCTTTGTGATGGGGAAGCCGCTCGCGAAACTGAAAAAAATAAAAATAATTTAGATGCCTAGTCATTATTCATCGGGTACGACATAACGCGATTATGGTAAAAAACAACATAGAAATCACGGCGATTTATCTACACAGAGATGAGATAATGCACCTAGCAGTTAATGTTATAAATTTTGCAGTCTCCTTAATTCTATGAATGCAAATATATTTATAGTACACAAATTTTATAAAGACCGCGGGCTGCTTTGATAAGTATGTCAGTGACATACACCCGGACAGCACAGTTATATAAAAGGGTTTCTGTGTCGGCTTTTAGAAACCCTATAAGAACAAGGTTATTTTAATTGAATCAAGTTATAATTAGTCAATTGATTTAGATAATATTTGGAGTTTACACACTTGCCCTAACCCACCCGACACGGGTCATAAATTCAGAAGGCCTACTATGAAAATGATTCGTTTGTTCAAACGTAAAATTACCTTATAAATTTAAATAATCATTCACTTGTATCAATCCCTTAACAAAAATGAACAACTCAAACTAACCGTGTAAAAATCACGACTGCTTTAAAGGTTTGATACAAATCGATGGTAATTTTAATTTAATATAATCTTTAATTTAATATTAACAGTTCTAAGCAGTTCTCTTTTGATTTTCCCCGAATATAAAACAAAGCTCGAAGTGATACGGTTTAAGAAGTCATCGTTTGCCCCTGTAATGTCAGCGAGTTTTTTACGTCGAGACGTGATGTATGAAAAGGTTGAATAAATCGCGGTCAACCAAGCTGCAGTATGTAGACTAATTTTAGATATGCTGCTAATAGCCTCAAAATATGAAATCAGAGCTTAGAGCAGTTTGTATGATATATCTTACTTCCACTGTTATTGGGAGTTTATAATTAAAACGTTTGAACGCTCCGCTACACGCTCCATTTTCACTTTATTGTTAATCATAATCTGGGAATTTGAATGAAGTCGGATTTGTTGGAAATAAACGTGTGATTTCTATGTTGCGTTAAGTTAACTTAGTTAACGTTGTAGAATAACGGCTAATAATAACAATAGCTCAGATGATTAAGCTCATGCAGTTTATAACAATTAAATACCAAAAGTAACATTGACATAACAATTGAAAACAAGTTTATTAAAGCTTTTTTTAATGATTATTGAAGCTCATCATAATTTTTTTTCAATCTAAAGGCACATTTTTAATGGTCATTTCGCCCGTAAATAATATTGAAATTTTCTTGGACTCTCTTGCTATTTAATATTTACCAATGGAAATGCGCATGAATGACAGTAGTTTTTTTTTAATCAACATGCCACTACACACTCTGGCCACGGCATACCTGCCAATTCGGGCAAAAAGCAGCGTGGCTCGAACCATCCTCTCCTCGAAACAGTTCAGGCCATTTTCGACCTCCCTATAACTTCGTTGTGGATAAAACTAGAAGCCTCAATTTACAGTAACCAAACAGTATTGTATAAACAAGGTATAATAAAAAAAAAACCAGGGTCGATTAAAATAATTTATATGTTGTGTTTTAGACGGTCTGTTTTTCTGAAAACTGTCACCAAGAGCTTATACTGTACCCCTAGCAAACCGAGTTTCATAACTGGTTTACGTTATTTTAACTTTCACAATGTGGAAGGGAAGGTTAAGTAAGTCAACTAAGATATTGTTTTACCACCATAAGGTTGAATATCACTTAAGGTTGAATATAAAAACGGAAAAAAATATGTTTGTTGTATAAGTTATTGTTGCCAAATACAAACTCAATTTTTAGACAATTTGAAAGATTGACGTTAAAGCATTAAGTTTTTGTGGTTTTAGTGAGATTATCGTTGCATTCTAGAAATTCAACAGTCGTTGAAATTATGGGTTTGTTCCGCGAAAAGTATCTACTATTAAATGCAACATTACTAATGCGTTTGCAATACAAATCAATAAATAATAAAATACACACTTATTTTATTATGAAGTAATTTAAAAACGTCGATGTAAATTCTATTTGCGAATTTTTCTAATTCTGACTTCACATTAGACCGCATAATACTTATAGTCAAAAATGTTATAGAGTCTTATTGATCTTCTCTCTCTTATCTTATTTTGTTTACTCTCTTTATTAATAAATAATTACACTTTTAATTATCTATCAAAATAATCATAGTCGTAGGTACCTACATATTTGTAACTGGGCGCCAGTCTTGCCCTTATGTACGGACAACAGCACGTCGACCTACCACAAAATGTCAAATTTTCTCATTTGAAAATGAACTCTATATGTCAGGCTTAAAGTTGAAAATCTATTGGAGAATTTTTGACTTTTGGGGTAGGTCGACGTGCTGTTGACTGTACAAAACTACGATCGTGTCGGGACGTAATAAGTAAAAGCTTGTACAAAGGACAATGTCAAAATTGACGTTTGTCAACGCTATGGCAAAATGGCATCAGGGCTTCAGGTATTTAGGAGGTATTCTCATAATTACTTTAAGATTTAAAAACAGTTGTCATTTTTGTAATCAGCATCTCAAAAATTCTCTTAAGTTTAATTTAACACTATAATAAATGAATAAAACCAATCGGTATTTAAAAACGTTCAATTACTAAAATTTTGAAACAGTATTTTTTTATTATGACTTATTTATTATAAAAAAAAACTCGATAATAAAAAATATACTTTGCTCATATTTTTACCTGCATATCTAATCACCACACGTGGAAACATGTAATCGTAAGAAGGTTTTCTTCTACCAGTGATAAATTTATACCAATCAAATGGTTCATTAGGACGACTCATTTTGTGTAGCCAAAAATAGAATTGTAGAAAAGCCAGCTAATATTATTTGAATAGGAATAATTTGATAGGTATCAATTCGGTAAACACAGTATGCAAGCTGCAACACCGCACCTGCAGTGACGGTTAAAGACAATTTTGTTGTTAATAGTAAAGAAGGACACTAATACACACGACGTGATTAAAATTTCATGACTAGGGTGGGGACAGCATGTCCCGCAGTAGAAGTGTCCCATGGCCTAAATGTTATTAACTCTTGACGAAAAAATATACGTGTTTAGTTTGAACTGTATCAAACATTAAAATGGGTCGACCAAATTTAATGTTTTAATGAAAATGGTCTAATCGCGATAGTCTTATGGTACCAACATGGTGTCCCTGAAAGTATGGATCAAATGGAACAGGCGCTCAAAGGGGTGATTCTTGATTTTTTTGGCTCTGTTAATGTGGGTTCCATTTCCTACAGGAAAAAAGTTGTGATAGATTGGTATAACCCAAGGTATCATCTTGGGACCGCTACTGCTCCTTTTATATGTTAATGATCTCCCTAAAGACATGAAACATTTATTTGCTGATCACTATGTAGATATCCCAAATTTGTTTGACTCGGAATACGATTATTGTAATGAAATCAATGAAACTATTAGTGACATTAATGGACTTGCTCAAAAATAATAATTCAATAAAATAAAACAGTCAAATTCACAACCAGCGAAATAATAAAACGGCATAGCATACAAAAAGTTTGTAGTAAAATCAGTAGGTTTTCTTATGCTTTATGGCGGCTAACAAATACAACAGACAAAAAAAACAGCCTTACTGGCTTATTACGGATATGTGGATTCGAATATAAGATAATTATGTCATATTAATATAAGGTAACTCGGTAGAACGAAGGAACGGAAAGAGTTTTTATTGCAAAGAAGCAATGTGTACGATCTATTTGTAATTTGTTACCGAGACTGCCATACTTACTTCAGAAAGTTAAAATTGCTAACAGTGCCTTGCAATTATATCGTCAAAATGTGTTATTTTGTCAAAAAACTCATCACCATTTTAAGACGAAATGTAACGATTTACCTGGCTACCGTGGAAAATTTTCTAACAATCTAGGGCTACCTACAGCTAGAACAGCTCTATATGGAAAAAATATTATTCGATGGCCATAAAAATGTATAATAAATTACCGTGTGATCTAAGGGAACTACTACTACCCCTAAAAAAGTAAAAAAAAACAATGTACTTGCGGACAAGAGTAATTTTATTCTTTGTTAGAATTTTTAACAGGCAATACTACTATAACCAACATTATAAAAATACCTTTATCGTAAAAACTTGACTTGTAAATGACATTGCTATTAATAAATTCTCAAAATAAATTTTGTACCTTTAATATACACGGTGTTACTTTGCATCTTTGCCATATTTACAAAGGTAACTATATCACTGACAATGATAACAAATCAGTAAAAAAAGAAAGACCTAAAACAATTTTTTTTAATCTTGAGTATTTTATTTTATCGACAATCTATTAAACACAACACTAATTATCGAAACGCATGCACATCACTGTTCTTATTCATCGGCACAAAAGACTTGTAGTATTACTTGATTAGTGATCACGTACCGTTCGAGACAAAATCGGTTTATTCCTATGTGTACTGCAAAACTAAATATACTAAAAACTTAGTGTACTTTATTTATGGGTGTCTCTAGTTTATTTAAACAATAGGTATTGTTCCCTACTTTTATCTCTGTGAATATGGTAAGGATGCAAAGTAACACCGTGTATATATTTTTAATTTAAATGCAAAAATTTTAGCGACATTACCTACTTGTGTTTTAAATGTTTTAACATAACCTACTTGTGTTTAAGCGTTTAACAAATATTTGTTACCTTTATACACCGAGACATTTTAGTGGTTGTTCTCCCGCAGTAAAATGATTCTATCATACAGTACAATAGGTTAATAAAGTTTTTTTTAAATTTAAGTCACCTGTAGGCATTCGAATTCAAATCGCCTGCAGCGCGTGCGATGCAGTTTATGCTGTATTACTTTGTGCGGGAGCTCCTTTTACTTTAAACATTTATTTTGTGCGGCAGGCAGTACCCAAATACGTCACATCTTGTTAAAGAAACTATCGTTTCCACGCTTTCGAGTTGTATTTTTTTGTATTAGGTAATACAAAAGGACTTTTTTTGTAATAGGTATATCTCAACTAGGTAGTTGAGAACAAAAATAATTTTATTTTAAAAAATATAACTCCCGTGGTTCGATAGTACTATTAAAGGTAAATCGTTCTGCCGAGGGAAAACGACCACCAAAATGACACGGTGTATATTCAGGACGTGATAAAAATATAGCTGCGACCATTTTATAAAATGTATAGAATTTATAAATTTGTATAGAATTGGGTAAACATGAGAACTCTGAACTTAATGTACCTAGCATGTATTATAGTACCATGTTCTGGACAAATAAAGTTTTCAGTTCAGTTCAGTTTTCGGATCAGATTTTTGCGTTTTTTCGTAACATTGCGATCGCTTGGAGCTCAAACAAACAAACCATCAGAGAGAACAGTTTCACTTTTTGACCGACTTCAAAAAAGGAGGAGGTTCTCAATTCGACTGAATATTATTGTTTTTTTATTTCGAATGTTTTATGAAGGTTGCCATGCCCTAAGAAAGTTATTACAATCAACTAGCAAATATGTGTGACAAACATGAAATGTTTTTTTTCATCACTATTATCCGTTAAAAAAAAACCTACATTTAATTTTATAGAGAAAAATAGTTCGGGAATCACCCCCGCTATGCGCATGTTCGATTTGATCCTTATTTCTAGGGACACCTTGTATACAGTATGACGAGCGACGATCCTTTAAATATTATCCACCAACTTTTTTTGTTCTTAAAACAAATTTGAGCCTGGGTTTGAGTATGAGTTTGGGCTCAGTAGATAGGTCTTGACAAGGAATTTGATGACTTGGCTATGTTATACAAATAATTCCTCAGCTTAAAGTCGTTGAATTGGATTTAACGTTCGAATTTAACACACGAGGGGCGAAACTCCAACCACTGATCTATCAGCGCGCATAATACAATTAATTCACTAATAATAAGTATAAACAGATTACAACTACTAGGAAAGGAACTACTTTTAATAAATAAAGTCCAGGTACTAAACTCTCTAACTTATCCATCACCCACAATGAAACTTCACATTAAGTCTTATCATCCAAGAAGACACTTTTAAAGTTGAAAAGTTTATAATACCCTGAAGTTCGGTTGACATTGACAATTTCACATCAGTAAATGATTATTGCACTAAATTGTTCTAGGTAGCGTAACTACTGATGTTATTTATAAAGCCGTAAATGCCTGGACGGATTTGGATTAAATTTTACACTTACTATACTATTTATCCCGGTTAAATGTTTTATTTATTTGAACGTTATGCGTTATGTGTCATACCAAACATCCTGTAGACCACGCAAACGATGTTCCGGGCACAGCTGGTATACTATAATCAAGCACTGTCCCAACGTAGTAGTACTGCACTATTTTGCATCAATAAATTCGTTATACGAGTAATAGCAGACTGGGATTTGTAAGTGGTTTAACAAATATTGCTTGAAATAATGGGTTATACATACTATAACAAATGTTAAAAAAAGTCTAAATAGAATATTCTAAAATAAATTTCGGTTTGGCAAGCTAAAGTGGGTGTGGGTGGTGGGCCAGTTTTAGCAGGTTTTGGCCAGGCCAGTAGCAATTTGCACGTAGATCTGACAGCTGATAGGTCTGAAAGGTTTTTAAATGAAGGCCACATAATCAACACATGGAAGACCTGGGCTGTTCTGGGATGTATACATAAATGCCAAGTCGAGTGGCAATTTGTCGAGGTCCTGAGAAGCCTTAACAAAATTTCATCGATGATTTTCAAGTCTAAAATCACTAGATAGGAATGAACACCAGAAAGATGTTAAGTATTTCTCCGGAATTATTTGCAAACGCACTTGAAGACGTCATCAAGACACTGGGCTGGAAAGTTAAGGGGATCAATATCTACGGTAAACACCCCATGTACCGCTTTCCCGATGACATAGTCATCCTAGCGGTATTGCTAGAGAGTTTTTAAAATTGCTTCTCAGTTTCAACTTGTAGATGAATATAGTCATGTGGCGCTCGAAGCTGTCAATGAGTTTGTCTACCACGGACAAGTGTTGCAGTTAGGGAGAGCTTGGACCGTGGAGTGGGAAGTTGCTAGGAGAGTGCAGCATAGCCGGGCAGTATTTGTGAACTTGCGTCATATTATTTCCTCGTCCATAGCATAATTCCTGAAGAGTAAGGTAAGATAGGATCGAATCAGTAGTTAAGTCCCACCAGTGATGACCTGCGCACAAACGAAACATTGAACATGACTCTAAAGCTGGCCCATCGACTTCACGTAACTGAGGCATGGAAAGGTCTACGGTATACGCCAAATATCGTTAAGGGATACCATACGGAACGAGGTCATCCAGCAGAAGACCAAAGTAATGGACATAGTCAAAGTGGCAGCTGGTCGATCACATCTGTTGGAGAACTGATGAAAGGTAAAGTAAACGGGCTCATCAGTTAAGAACACGTCTCGGCAAACATATTATAGTAGAAAGGTTTGTTTATTCGTCCATCGAGCTGGAGGGACCAGCTCGATGGACGAACAAACAAACCTTATGAAGATGGCTGACAGTGGCTAAATGAGAAAAGCGGAAGATCAAGTCTAGCGTCTAGCACTGAAGTGCAATTGGCTGAGATGCTGATGGTAATAAAATCTCTTCATAGCATTTATAGCTAGAACGTATGTACTTTTTCTTATGTATGCAAACAGCTATTGTGGTGCATTGACATAAACTTAGTTTCCACTCTGGCTACGATCGAGCAGAGATAGAAATTCTGCTAAAAAGTGAATATAAAGAGCCAGCTGTCGCAGCAAAAGTGATTAGCGGGAATAATATGTAAGTAGTGAATTACATAAATTTTGCTAGTAAAAAATACGTTTCGTAACTTTCGTGGGCACCGAAATTTCAAAATTCTATATCAAAGTAGATTTGTACTGTTTCTTTATGTATTCTCCGCACATCTAGGTCTTCTTTATTCTTGTATTAATTCTAGAGAAAAAACTCAAATTAAATTTGTCAATGATAATGACGCAAAAATTATATATTTTTCAATTAATATTAGCTGCTGATCACAAAAACGACATTCATTAATAAGTGCTCCTACACGAAAAAGATAAATTGTTAATTGTACTGAAAATCTCCTAAAACCGCATACGTCGCCGACGCCTCTTTTTTAAAATGTAGAACTATATCTATATATTCAATAATATTTAATTTCGCCACGCAACCTGTAACGGTCTCTGGACTTGCACAAATATGTCAAGACAAATATTAGCTAAATCGATCCAGCCGTTCTCGAGTTTTAGAGACATTTTAGTAAATGCGAAAGTTTGTGATGATGTTTTGATCTTTGTGATGTGACTCAATCACGCGTAAACGGCTGAACGGATTTGGATGAAAATTTGCAGATTATAGAATGTGATCTGGATGAACACGTAAGATAATTTTTATCCTGGTTATTGTTCCAGTGGGAAAATTTTCTATATTCTTTATTTGAACGTTTGGCGTTGTGAATCACAAACAGCTAGTTTTTTATGTACAGTCAACAGCACGTCGACCTACCCCAAAAGTCAAAAATTCTCCAATAGATTTTCAACTTTAAGCCTGACATATAGAGTTCATTTTCAAATGAGAAAATTTGACATTTTGTGGTAGGTCGACGTGCTGTTGTTCGTACATAGAAGATTTAACATTATGCAGCGTCTAAGTCACTCTTAGTGGCTCTTTAGAGTGATATTACGTAATTAGTGATTTTAAGGTAATGTAATTAATTAATATTCTCCTTATTATGAGTCTTGACTTGATCCTTATTATTCCGGTCGCATAAAAACCAATAAACCAATTATACCAATTTATTTCTGTAAATAGGCTTAAACAATTTTGGGCTAGCGCCGAGAAGAAGTAGCTCAAGTAACTCGGTCACTATTGGCAGCCTCTTTTTAAATAGTATATAGCTTACATTACAAGATAAATGTACCTGTGCGAGCAGGGCAGTATTTATTTCCAAATATTTTTATCATTTATATAATCATTTACAGTATTAATATCATTTTTTCAAAAAGTTGTTTTAATATGCGATTTAAATTTTAACAGGGGCATTTCTACAATAGACGCTGGTAATTTATTAAAAAAGCGAATACATTTTCCCATAAACGAATTACCCACTTTATGCAGTCTGAAATTGGGATAACTCTCGATTCCGCCACCAACGGAATCTTCAAACCTAATAAGGTTTCATGGTATTTTTGAAACTGTATTGTGTTTATATTGTAACTGTCCTTTAATAATAATAATAAAAAAAATAATAATAACGAAGTTTGAGACCACTGCACTGCCAGTAACAGCTCGATTATTAGTTTATTAGTTATTAAGTGTCACAAAAGAATTTTCCAAATACATTAACTATGTGCCTTTGAAAACTTATGAAATGAGAATAAAAACATAGAAGCCAGACGTGGTAATTTGTTAAATAAAACAGTTTACATAAGAGCATTTATAAAATATAAACTTTGGATATAAAGCAACTGAGATGATGGCAGGCTATGACAACGTACACACAACCACAGAATACCAAATACAACATCAAAGAGAAATATTTTAGCGCATGTAACTCAATTTTCAGCCAAGTTAGTTTATTCTAGGCCAAATTTTTTAAAAAACAGAATTAAGTAGATTAACATGCTTTATTCAATTTACAACTAGCGGCACTGATGTTGAGATTAGTTGTTAGTTCTGGCCACACACGTCTCTGATACGATGATCGTCTCGTAAGATGCGCAAAGCGATCCCCACTCTTTGCCCCATCGCTCAACATCGGTGCCGTTTACTGTATGAGTAAACTCCTTCTACAGGGGATCGCACCGCTCTAATACAACAACTTTTTCTACGCAACCAACATGTCAATCTCAAAAGAGAAACATCTCCATACAAACTGATGTCAGCTGGTTTGTCAGCGTTTTAGTAAGGAAGCGACTTTTGTTGCGATTTATATAGTGTCCCAAAAAAGTTGTTTTATTTGAGCAGTAGAATCACCCCGTAAGCGGAAATCAACTTATAAATTAAGATCTTATACAGGGTGTTTGGTAATGGGCATATCAAGCCGAAACTAGCCTATGTTAATATTATACATTTATTTAGTATAGTGAAGTGAGAAATTTGTTATCATCATTTTTTATTTATTTTCATACAAAACCTAATTTTTAGAATTAGGGTATGTTTTTATTTCAACAATGATGATTTTTCACATTTCTGACTTAACCATAGTATTTATATGCAGGTGTTAATATAGGCTTGTTTCGGCTTGATATACAATTTACCTTACACCCTGTATACCTAAAAAAAAATAGAATACATAAATACATATTGGACGTCGACGACATGTTTTTTTAATCTTTAGAACATCAATCTTGTTATATTGTTGTTAGGAACAACCGATTTGGCTAGGAATAACTAGTTTGACCTTAAATGGATTTGGACGAAAAACTATGTGAAAACTTTATGTTTTGCCTAGACAACCGAACAAAAACATGCTATGCGTTTAAAAACCTGGACATCACAAATTTAAGTGGTAACACTTGTTATTGTTACCGTTTTCTTCTTTAAATCCGTATCATTTTTTCGTTGTAATTTAATTAAGTTTATATTGTAGGCTACCTACTATTTAAATAGTTTGTCTGATTTAAAAAAAAGAACTTATTTTAGCAATTTTAATTATTGTTAGATTTAAAAACGGGGGTTTCAAAAAGGTGTCTAATATAATAAAACCTATTATTTGGGAAATTTATTTTATTTATATTGTATCTCTCCTTCGAGAAATCTACTATATATTTTAAGTCAGGGGACAAATTCCCTCCCCCCCCCCCGAGACTGGACGGCCTGCCATAAAGCGGAGTCAAGGAGTAAGCCAGCGGCTGGTTTCAGTGGTTATGCGGGCTCCTTCTGAAGCCCGGAGTCCCACACTCCCCTCCAGTCGTTCCCCCGCGGTTGGAGGCAATTATATTATATGCATGTCCTTACGCTAAAAGAAGGGGATAAAATACCTGTGACGTCAAGTAAAGTGGCGCGACGTTGCCGGACTTCGCTTGACATGTCTAGCATCATCAACTGTCTTGTAAAACACAATTTTGTCATGTCATGCCAGGGCCATAACCATGAACTCTTAAAACAATCTCAAAGTTGTCAAATCTGTCAATTTTGGTACGTCATTTCATACAAAATTTGACAGAAATGATAATGTTTGACAGATTTGTGATTGTTTTAACAGTTCATGGTTAGGGCCCAGATATGTCAGGCGAAATCGACAGTCGATAACGATAAATGTCGTGTGTCTAGTTTATAGCAAACTTTAACATGAACATTAAACGTTGTGGTTGTGTTATTGTTGTAATGTCCAAGTTTTGTAAAACTTAAGTTTTTTTTTTGCTACAAACACAATTTAAGCCCAACCAGTCAGATGAATGTACAATGGTGAAAACTAATTCAGTCGACAAATCTTTAGAAAATGGTAACTAATTTTCCAGAAGAACCGTAATAACAACCTACAAAAAATATTTGACTTTCAAATTCAAATGTTCCCTAAAAGTTAGTCAACTGATTTTGATTTAATCCTGAAGACGGGGTTTGAATTAGAATTCCAATAAGAAAGGCCAAAATATTATATCAACTCCTAGAAATTTGTATACAATGCTTAGGATTTCGAATTCAAATTGTAATTCTTAGACTGTGTCCCCATTGAACGAACAGTGAGATGTCAGCTTTTTGTTTGCCACTCTACACCGTGAATTTTGAGATACCCGAGAAAATTAACTAACATACTCAGATATCGATATACATCGAATTCGGCGAATAAAAAAATTTTTTTTTTATGAGAAATTTATTTAATTGGTCCCTAACATTCCTTAAAAAATATGCACTATAAAAGTCCTGCTAATTCAAATAGTAATCATTATCATTCCAACATTAACGGAACCAAAATCCACCTAATTTAATCGCGTAATATTGGCGTACGGAAGGAATAACTATGAATGATTTTTTTTTCATTCATAGTTATTCCTTCCGTACGCCAACACCGTACGCCGTTCCGTTTTTTTTATTCGCCAAATTCGATGTATATCGATATCTGAGTATGTTAGTTAATTTTCTCGGGTATCTCAAAATTCACGGTGTATAATTTTTAAATAAAGTATCCATAAAGCATCTGCATTGGAATAAGACAACCCAAGCGCGTACAACTAGTGACACCGATGCTGAGTGCTGCTCCAAAGATTAACAGAAGACCATAAGGGAGTGCATTCAGATGAGGACGGGACGGCACTTGTCATTTTTGTGACAAATAATGTACCTTAATACACACTTGGGTTGATTAGGTGACTGAGTAGTGCGACGCGTTTGCACCGGTGCCGGCCGTCATTGGTTGTTAGCTCCGCGCACACGCGTCTCTGATATGACGATAGTCTCGTTAGATGCGCAAAGCGATCCCCACTATTTGCCCCAGCGCTCAACTTCGGTGCCCCGGGTATTGTAGTTGTGCTTGCTTACCTTCCCTCCCAAGAGTTTGCAAGCGCTTCGCGGCTAATACGCTACGGTCAGCCAGCGGACAATCACTCGCTCAGTTTGACAAATGGGGACAAGGCCTTATGCTTAAAAATAGTTTAATGAATGATGACGTAATGAAATAATGATTTCAATACCTTGTCTAATATGCTGAACCTTTTTCCACTCATAAGGTTGGTAAGGTTGGGCAAAAGAAGCTGGTTTTATGTTTAGATTTCCAACACATATATTTATGCCTGTCTCTAGGCTAGCTGCCCTTTTTTGTTTGCCATAAGAATGCGTTTTAGCGCTCTGAAAATTTAACATAATATTTGGTTTTGTTTTCTTTTCTAATATGTTGTCACGTAAACATTTCTTGTAATAAACTTATTTTGTAAAGGCAGATACTCAGTGCAAACTGTGCAAATGTGAACCGACTTTAAAAAGGGAGCAAGGGACAGCAGGTCCCTGCTACCTGCTACTCTAAGTCTAACACATAGATCAATTTAAATTGAGAAATATTGACGTTTTTTGTAGGTTAATTAGCTGTTGTCTGTACATACCTAAGTTTTTTTGATATTATCTCTTGCTAAAATATTAGATCTATAATTTTAGGTACAGGGCAAATATTATTTTTAAGACTTTTAGTCAAAAATCAATAGTTTAGAAGTATTATGTTTCTTTTTTAAATCTACATTAGTCACTTAAATCATTTTTGTTTTAAAACTATATCACCTAAATATTGTTAACTGGTTACGAAAAATACAAATAGGGGAGAGGTGCCTTGAAAGGGACACGTTATGAAAGGGACAATCTAAATTACACAAAATATAAAAATGGTTTCCAATCAAGACTATTTTTGTTGTATGGCAACCCCGATGCATATCCATTTGCACCTAAATTCACGCTCCTGTCTTTTCAAAGATAGCGGTGCCGCACGCGTTTTTTATATTTGCAGTGAAAAATATTTTTTCAGTGTATTTTAAAAACGTTCTGTATAATGATGTTAATGTATTATTTATGTTTTTACTGTTGTTTACGATTAGATGTGCTTATACAGACACAAAAGCAAAAGGTCAGTTAACGTTAAATGGGAATTGTACATTTTCAGGTCATGTTTTTAATTTGGATGTTATCAGTGGTGGGCATTACTTTCATTTCGAGGTAGGCAGTGCTTTATTGATGAAAATCAGTGGTTTTCATCAATGAAACACATTTGTAAGTACCTACTGCCTACCTTATTTCATTTAGCAGGTAGGCACTGCCTAATTGCCTATATGCACCGCACGCCCCTGGATGTTATATTCATGAAAAGGACACAAAAAACGGTCATGAAATGGGACATGGGCAACTGTCTGGTCACCATGTCAAAATAAAAAAAATGACTTTTAACCAAATTTAATCGATAAGATTGTTACTTTTATTACGGAAAGCAATCATTAGAATTATTATAAAACTGAAATAATTTATAAACATATCAGATTGTTTTTCTGTTTGAAATAAAATGAAATAATTTATTGAAAATAATGTTTAATAATGAGTAATTTATTTTCCATCTCAAGTTATTTAAAAATTTGATTTTAAAACATAAGTAGTTTTTGTAAGCATACCTTCCAATATTTATTATGTGTATACAAAGGAACAAGTTGTTTTTGCACAATATAAGGCGTAACTTTCCATGATATTACAAACTGTCCCTTTCAAAACTGATGGTGTCCCTTTCAAAACCGCAAATTTATGAAAGGGGCAACCTTATGCACATTTTTAAAGACTGGAAAAACAAGAAACTAAGAATAAATAAATGATAATTATTACATTGCGTTTTAATAGTAAAGTAACTTAGGGTTCCTATTCAGCTCAGATTTATTTAAAATATTGTGTCAGTCATTCACAACAGTCGCTTTAACACAAATGTCCCTTTAATGGCACCTCTCCCATAACTACATTAAGGCAGTAAAAAACCTAACCGTTCAAATAAAAATTATAAATCAAGCTTTTTTTCCAGTTTATTTTGGTCTTTATTAAAACGAATCAAATTCAAAATGAACTTTTTGTTATTTTTCTTCAAATTTAAAAAAGCATGAGAACAATAAAAAAATAAAACCTGTCACCTAAAATATAGCGCATCATACAAAAAAACATAGGTATTCGTACATACAGTTAAATTATTGACTACCTCCTTTTTATGTCGGTTTTAAAAAGTTACTACTTTGTTTTTTTAAAGTCTTCTTTTTTTCTACAACTGTCAAATCTCTTTAAGGAATTTATATGTACTGCGTTGTTTACATATTATAAATTCTTAATTCTTTGTAGCTCTTTTGGGCTAGTGTTTGAAAGTGACATTTCAAGGCACAATCTGAGTATATATTGATTATTTTATTGGTAAGTTAAGCTTTATATCTTTAAGTATCACTCGTTCACCGCGCCGAATGTGAATGTCCCATACCTGAGGTTACGTCCAGGTCTGTACTGCTGCGCGCGTGCATTTTATGAGCTACACCTACTTGAACGTGAACTAGAACTGCACGCGCGCAGAACGCGCGCACGGTACAAGCCTTGCGAGTTGCGCTATTCGATTGCAGTAAGTAACGTGTGCTACGCGCGTACAGCTCGTGAGCTGCGCATTCGCCAGATCTGGATGTACCCTTACATTAATATAATTATAAAATCTAGGCTGGAAACGTTAAGTCATCTTACTAAATTATACCTATATTATGCAAGGTATTGTAAAACTATGTTACTGATTTTAAAAGAAGTCAACTTAATGATTATTTCATATTAATAACACTAGCAAAGATGAATAAAACGACTACATACTGTACGTGTTATGTATTTCTTGTAGCTTAAAAACTTTAAAGTAAAAATTTATTTTCTTAATTATATACAACGTGTAAAAAAATAAGCAATATTATTCAAGGGTATGTGCATATATCAAGTAAAGACTTCACTGACGAAATCTTATTATTAAATCTGTTAATTATTTTTCCATATTTTTTTTTAACTAAATGCTATTAAATGCTATTTGGACAACCCTAGTTATTTATCTGCAAATGCAAGTGCCGGATCGGTGACCTTTGACCCGCGGCACGCGCGTCGCGCGGGGACACGCTTGCGCTGTGCTTTTTAGGGCTCTAACCTAAATGTTTTACAAAAACTGTTTATTCTTCTTGTTCTTTAACTATAAGATTTCCAGTTACCTAATACAGGTCAAAAGATAAGTGTACGTCTCCTGCCTGCTACATTGATACCTCCAAATGTGCAAGTGAAGGACACCATTTAAAAAAATAATAAGTTACAATTGTTTTTTTTTTAATTATTTGAAGGTGTTGATTCACAGATAGGTGGATATTAATAATGTACAGGAAATGTAGGTTGATGCTGCAGTAAATGTAGGGCAATAAACAATTTTTTTGACAAATCAATAGTTTTGAAAATATTATAAGGTTAATTTATTGCGATCACATAACGTTGCCACCCTGTATATCAATTTGTTACTCACTCTGCGACTTTTGGGACTTTGGTACGCAATCCCGGAATTAGAACCGTATTCCAGGGTGCTTTCCGCAACCCTGAAGTAGTGGTCATATATTTCTTCAAGTGTTATCGGTACTTTTTTCTTTGATTTTGATTTTAAGTTAAAATTGAAAATGCATTTTCGGGTTTTCACTATCCCTGCTGCAGCTGAACCTTCTGCTATAGGTTTAGGTTTTTTATTATTTTTTATTTTGGCTGTTTCCTTATTAAGTCGTTTTTTTAATTTCTTTTCTTTTAATTTATCTGGTATAACTTTATTTTTCAGACTCTTATACTTTTTTTGCAGTACGCAATTAAACGAAGAAATTATACTGCTAATGCGGCTCCTGGCTGTAGGAGAAGAAACTGTTTTTTTATAAATTTATACATACAGTACACACAGAGATAGTAGATTATTATTTACAAGTAATTACAGTACACAGAAGTACGAGTAATAGGGAAATTGAATTATAAGTTTATTAATTAAATTCCCCAATTTCTTATTTATATTTAATAAGATTAATCACAAAAATATTTCCAATTAGCTTTTGCCGACAACCTGTGTAAAGGCATTGCAAATTATCATTGAAATTGCCAAACTTAATTAACCCTTAGTTTCAGACGTGCCTACTACTATGAGATATAAAAATAAGCTAAAACATATAGAATAGAAAACATTTACTTGACACACATGAGCACATAAAAAAAGAATGTCAAAAAGGTTCCTTTGTCGTTACAGCCGAAGCCAAAATGACGCTGGTTTTCAGCGGAGACTCCGACGGCGGTAGGACATGCAGTGAGCAGTGATACAACGGTATTTCGGATCACCAAGGAACCCCAAATCCAGGAACCCCGAATCCCTCTAGCTGAAACCGGCTCGGAGTAGGATAATTATTTACTTTCCAGGTTATAGCTGTATAAGTTTTGGCTAGTGTTCAGTACGACTTAACATTTTAGCAGCCCCTTGGACCATACCTGGAACTAGGCTACTGCTTTACTTATGTTTGCTTTGTAAATTGGTAGCTGTATATCATTAAACGGTGGTGATGTTGTATTCGTCAAAGAATTCGAGTCAGTTTGAATCCATCACAGACGATTTGTGACCTGAACTACACGGTTCTCATCTACTATGTCTAATGTCGATTGATTGTTCATTTAACTACATTATACATTGAGAGCTTACCTGAGCTGCTCGTAGACGGAACTTTTGAAGATCCACTGTCGGATGGTGAAATAGATGGCGCTGTCAAGTTACAAAAAAAAGCGGTTGGGGTAGACCAGATTCCCGATCAACTTCTTAAAGACAGCTGCAGCAAGTTGCATTAGATAAAGCAGAAACTTTTATACAAATGTGGGAGGATAAAAAAGTCCCTGACGAATTTACTGTGTCAAATATGTGTGGGTTGTGCAAGATTAAGGAAAATCGTGCTGACTGCAACTTGTAAAGGGTGTATGGAATGGCTTTCTTCAAAACTGTCTGAAAATATTATTGCCTAAACTTAATTCGGTTTTTTACATACATGGTTCAAGGGGTATGGGTGCGGTTCCTTAAACCACACTTGTTATGTCGCACACCTAGAACAACAAAGGCGTAACTCGAAAACACCAATTACAACTCGCGAGAGCGAGAAAACTGTTAGTTTTTGTTTTACTGGCTAAATAACCGTTAACTTAAATAAGTAACCGTTTCATGCATACACTTGACGTAAGTAAGATACAACAATATTAAGCAAAAACAAAAAACGTTATTATTCTTATCATAAAATTATCTTAGGCCTATAATCACCCAGTAAATATAATCAAAAACATTATACATCATTTTGAGGTATTAAGCCTTAGAGATCGGCCGGAGGGAAGCGACCTACATCCAGCGGCTTCCTGCAATCTTTACTCAGTTGTCTGTACATCTTGTGGGTGGACGTCCCACGTACGTGGCCTCCATTTCAGAACCTTTCTTCCCCATCGGCCGTCGGTTTTACGTGCTATGTGCCCCGACCACTGCCACATCAGCTTGCCTAAGCCGTCAGGCTACATCAGCGACTTTTGTTTGTTTACGGATCTCCTCATTTCTGATTTGATCTCGCAAAGAAACACCGAGTAGCCCTTTCCATAACGCACTGTTCATTTTTTAACTTCCTTATAAGGCCCATATAGTAAGAGTCACGTTTCTGTTCCGTATGTCATCACTGGTAACACACACTGGTTGTGACTTTAGGCACTGAGGTATTTTGGTAATTAGGCCAACCCAACTAGATCAGTTGTCCTAAGTAAACATATTTGTCAACAATTTCGAGGATAGAACTCCCAACTGGTACTAGATAGGGCGCAACATGGGCGATCGACATTACTTTTGTTTTGTTCATGTTCATCTGAAGACCTGTTGGGAAACTATTAAGGCCACCGAGCATCATGCCGAGGTCTTCTAGCGATTCTGCCATGACCACAATATCGTCGGCAAACCGAAGGTGAGTACTCTATTCGCCATTAATGTTAATGCTGAATACTACCCATTCCATGAGTTTAATAGCTTCCAATGCGGCAGAATCAAAATCGAAATATATGTACTCGGACCGAGTACGTTTCGTTTTTATATAAATACTTCAGCACCTTGATGTACTGATGATCAATGGCACCGCTAGAGAGACTGTAGCACTGCCTAAGTCTCTGATCGAATCGAAGGCCTTCTGATAGTCCAAAAAACACCAAGCATAGTGACAAGTTATACTCTTCGATCTTCTGAATAACTCGTAGCGTATGGATGTGGTCTATGGTATCTCTATCTATCTATCTTCGCGGTCTATCTTTTCGGAAACCTGTTTGTTCGGGAAGTCATCTAACCTACGCGCTAGACGATTCGTTATAGCCCTTAAAAACAACCTGTAGACATGACTGTAGCTTAGAAGCGAGATGGGTTTGTAATTCTTCAGCAAGGTGTTATCCGCTTTCTTTTAGAAGAGTACCACCACACCTCTGTTCCATTCGTCTGGCGTTATACCCCTCAAGCAAGACGGAGTTGAAGTGTTTTTGAAGGACTTTCAGTATCGGTGTTCCACCCGCATTCAGAATCTGTCAGGTGAGTCCGTCATCACCCGGCGCCTTGTTGTCCCTAAGCTGTTTGAGAGCCATCCTAATCTCATGTAGGCTGATGTTCGAAATCTTCGGTATAGTGTCGGGTCAGCTTAGCTCTTAGAACTGCGGCTGAGCTACTAACAGCTTTAGTGACCGAGGTGTATGTATAACTGCCCATAAAACTTTTCGATCTCCCTTCAAACTTCGGCTTTAGTCGACGATATTTTAGGCACAAAGAAATTCAAATAATTAAGCACACTTAAGCATCGGAATTGGTTGGACATACTACGTGCGCATATGAAGTTACAAATAAAATATTAAAAAAACTATTGCAACAAAGGAGTAAGTGACTTACGTCAACGATTCTTCTTGAGTATCTAGACTTAAAAGGCTAGCCTTATATTGGTAATCTAGATTACCAATTACACATTTTTTATTAGTGGCAAAACATGAATATTCATGTAGTAATCCTATTTACGTTTTTTTTACTATCAACAATAATATAATTTTTTGAAGTCGTAACTTTTGTGTTTTTATTTTTATGGTTTTTGCAAAAAAAAAAAAGTTTTTTTTTTATAATGTATCAAAGTATTTTCTATCGTTTAATGTTTTTTTTGTGTGAGTGTACTTACGCCCTTATTGAATTAGGTGTGCGATATATGATGATTGAACTATAGAGCATCTATCTACCTAATATCGATTGTTCTTTAATTATATTGAGAGCTAACCTGAGCTGCTCGTAAAAGGAACTCTTGAAGATCCGCTGTCGGTTGACGAAATTGATGGCGCTGTCAAGTTACAAACAAAAAGCGGTTGGATTAGACCAGATTTCAGGTGAACTTTTTAAATACGGCTGCAGCGAGTTGCATCAGATAAAGCACACACTTTTTATACAAAATAATGTGGGAGGAAGAGAAAGTCCCTGACGAATTTGCTGTGTCAAATATGTGTGGGTTGTGCAAAAACAAGGAGAATCGTGCTGACTGCAACTTGTAAATGAGGTATGGAAATGAGTTAATAGTCTTCATAAACTTTCTGAAAATATTATTCCCCAAACCGGGTAAATCGGGTTTTGTCTTATTAGAGGCACTTGCGAGGAAACTTTTTCAATCCAATAACATGATAAGAGTACAGTCTTAACCACTGTTTCTCTGCTTTGATAGTGAGCCGCGAGAGGCAATGATGGACTGTCTAAATACTAGTATATATCTATCTACTAAATATCAATTGTTCTTTAACTACATTGAAAGCTTACCTGAGCTGCTCGCAGTCGGAACTCTTGAAGATCCGGTGTCGGATGGCGAAATTGATGGTGCTGTCAAATCACAAAAAAGGCGGTTGGGGTAGACCAGATTCCGGGTGAACTTTTTAAATACGGCTGCAGCGAGTTGCATCAGATAAAGCACAAACTTTTTATACAAATGTGGGAGGAAGAAAAAGTCCCTGACGAATTTACTGTGACAAATATGTGTGGGTGGATTGTGCAATAACAAGGAAAATCATTGTAAATTTTTGTTTATCTTCAAGGAAAATCATGCTGAATGCAAAATGTTAAGGTGGTATGGAAATGGTTAAAATGTCTTCAAAAACTGTATAAAAATATTCTTCACCAAACTTAAGGTTTTTGTCCTATGAGGCACAAGACTTGCGAGGCAGCCTTTTCAATTCAACTATATGAAAAGAGAACAGTCAAACCACTGTCGTTTCTCTGCTTTGATAGTGTGCCGCGAGCGAGAGGTAAGGACGGACTGTGCTACTTAGGCTTGGTTGCACGTAGAATCTCGTGCGGAGTGTGTTAAGACTGCTTCACGACAATAATATGTCCTGTTGCATTACGGTTAAAGTGTCAGTGGCAGTTAGAATTTTTTGCTGTGAGTTGTGGCATAAACCACGGCTGCGTTGTGGCACCATCCCTTTTTGGCTTGTATTTTTCAGTGATTATTTCCAATGCTTTAAACCCCAACCATGAAGGCATACGTATATCTGCTATCTGATTGATGGCAAACTCTTTTACCTTATTTTCCTTGGGGCCCTTGTACCATACATGGAACAGGTCTTGCTTTGTAAATAGCTGTTTATCACTAAACGGTGGTGATACGATCACAGACGATTTGTTCTCCCTTGTAACCACGGTTCAAGAGGTGTGGGTGGGTGCGGTTGGTTGAACGTGCTATGTATGATGATTGAATAGTAGGGCATCTATCTACTTTATATCGATTGTTCATTTAACTACATTGAGAGCTTACCTGAGCTGCTCGTAAACGGAACTCTTGAAGATCCGCTGTCGGTTGACGAAATTGATGGCGCTGTCAAGTTACAAACAAGAGGCGGTTGGGTTAGACCAGATTCCGGGTGTACTTCTTAAATACGGCTGCAGCGAGTTGCATCAGATAAAGCACAAACTTTTTATACAAATGTGGGAGGAAAAGAAAGTCCCTGACGAATTTACTGTGTCATATATGTGAGGGTTGTGCAAAAACAAGGAGAATCGTGTGACTGCAACTTGTTAAGGTGGTATTAAAATGGCTGAATCGGCTTCAAAAACTGTTTGAAAATATTCTTCCACAAACTTGATTCGGTTTTTGTCCTATTAGAGCAACTAGCGCTTGCGAGGCTACCTTTTCAATTAAATAACATGAAAACATCTTAACCACCCACAACCACACATGAGTACAATCTTAACCACCGTTTCTCTGCTTTTATAGTGTACTGAGAGAGACAAAGGTGGACTGCGCTACTTAGGCGTGGATAATTTTGTGCGGAGTGTGTTAAGATTACTTATTACACGACAAATGTCCTGTTGCATTGTCAGTGGCAGTTATAATTTATTGCGGTGATTTGTCGGGTAATGATAATGATAATGATTTGCGTCTTGGCACCATCCCTTTAAGGCTTGTATTTATCAGTCATTTTTTTAAATTCCCTAAACCACAATTATGAAGGCATACGCATCTGTTAGCTTATTGGTGGCAAACTCTTTAACCTTACTAGTTTTAGGGCAAGAAGGGTCACCTGTGATATAATAACGTAAATCATGTAGGTACGTTGATGATCTTTATTTTGTCTCGGAATCTCCAGCCAGGGCTTGGAAGAATGATGAACAATATTGACGTATCATGTTGTCAAATAAATCTCACCAAAACTGAGGTGTTGACTATGTATTGATAACATACAACATGATCCATTAAAGCTGTGTCTCGATGGTGCCATCCTCAATCAGGTTTAAATATTTTAAGTGCACCATAACGTCTAAAGTTGATCTTTGATGTCAATGGCCGGGTGAACCGCAAAGGTGATCAGATCACATAACCTTTAGCTTAATACAAAAATCGTCAGAAACTTGTATTGTAGGCGCATTGGATAGGTTTTACCATAATTGTCTCCGTGATATCGTGAATTAATTTACCAAAAAATTTAAAGTGAACCAAATTTATTGTTTGTGTAGATTTCTTGTGCCGGATGCCTGATTGAAAGTTGTCACCGTAACCGAAATGGGAGAATAAAAATAAATAGCAGGAAATCAAAGAATATAACGACCCCTTTGTTAATTAAGATCTAATTTGGCATTAAGATGTTCTGCGTTTGATAGCAAGAAGCTAATAGATTTAAGAAAAAATACCAAAACTGTTTGATAAGCTCTAAAAAAAATATGATACTTCAAAGACGTTGATTGCTCAGTTAACTATGCCTATCAAAACAAGCTATTAAGTCATAAATGCTGCAAGCTTGTCGACGGTTGAATTTAAAATTCATACCTTGATTTTTATTTGGGACATTGTAATTATTATGACTGTGATCAAAAATTCGGGAACAATTATATTAAACTATATTTTCTCCTCCTCTGAATATGGATTATGATTCTGAATTTGTTAAAAACTATCGATTTACGTTACATAAATACAATTCGAGCTCGTAAAAAGCGTTAAAAGGATTTATAGCTTTATTAGAATAGAATAGAATAGAATGTATTCATTTGTCTTAATGCAGATTACAGATAAGTAAAACATAATATGCGAACTTAATGCTATAAGACAAAATGGTCTATGGCTCAGTGGATGCAGGAAACTCGCAAACTCTGTTATTCTGCCATAGCCTTAATGCAAACTGGAATGGAAAGGATGTCCTGTAGGAACATATAACATGTGTGACCTTGTGCATATTAATTAGCATTAGTAGGTCGAAGAATTATCACTACCTTTACAAAAAGATAGGGAACGATTATAAAGGATTGATGCGTTGACTACCAATGCTGCTGCACATAGAAGTAAAAAATGTAAATTTATATATATAAAAAATATAGGTAATTACTTTCTTCCAAAAATTATATTACAATGTGATATATAATATTAATGTATAAGGTAAGTATCCATTGTAGGTAGAATTGCCACAGTAAAATCACTGCTTAATTAAGGGATAGAAAGTTTATTTATTTGATATAGATAATTATTGGAAGAATCATTAACTTCTATTTGTATAACGGAAATATAAAAATCTTACATAAAATAACAAACCATAAATCATTTTGAAACTTTAACTTCAAACTGGCGCCATTAAATAGGATTGCTCAGATGGTGGATTTATACAAAACTATTTTAGAACAGTACATAAAATGATCATGGAGACTTTTAGTAGTTATAACTATCGAACGAAGCCAAGTGACCTGATCACTGCAAAGTCCATCGTATTACCCCTTTATCATTACATCTAGATTATCTTATTAAATTTTAAATCTAGATTATACACCGTGAATCTTTACTGGTTGTCTTTTCGCGTCCAAAAGATTTGGTTTCGATATTACAATCAATTTTATCCTGAAAGCAAATAATGGCTGATTTACAAATTGTGAGAAATGAGACTCGAAATCGACGAGAAACAATAGTAAATAGTAATGTATCAAAAATTAAACGTTCCTAAGAGCCGCGCGGGTGCCGCTAGTCGGCGAACGGCTGCGGTGCGCGGTCAGCTGATAGATAACTACTTACCTAACTAGTAAACTTTCTCGTAACTAATGCCCATTTTCACCAACAATTCCTAAATCTTCCCCTTAGTAAGGGACTCTTATCCTAAGTGAACCCTTAAGTCATCCCCTTACCTAAGTTTGTTTTCACCAAGTTAGGGGATACATTTTTAGGGGACTCTTAATTAAGTGACGGAATAGTGATTTCAAAAACCGTTCTTGAACCGTAATACTTTTTTTAGTCGAATATCCTCTTATCTAAGTCAAAACAGCAGTTACCAGGGTAAAAATATTTCTTTCCTCATTATACTCCATACATTTAGACAATTCAAAATTAATTTTTATTGTATTTGTTGTAGGCTGCATGCCATGAACCATAACCATCCTTACAAAAAAAAGATTCTTTCAATTGCGTTTGACAGTGACATTAGACGATATTATCCGTTCCGTTTGTTTCTTTCTTTGAATTGTTTGGAAGCGACGCTTGCGTCAAAACGCAAGATTTCTTAAATACTACTTGAATTAAATTTTGACTGGTCACTAATTCCAAACCTAGTCCTACAAAGTCAAAGCAAACGCAAAATTTAACCTCAACTTCTAACGCATGACACAACTGTCACCTAAACGTTAGCGAGTCAATATTTGTGCCCCTAAAGTATAGGGGGTCTTTTAAGCGCTAGGTGATACCTTACGGTTGGTGAAACGTAAAAACCCGCTAAGTGCCCTTAAAAATATTTAAGGGTTCCTTAAAAGTAAGGGGTTGTTGGTGAAAATGGGCATTAAACACCCAAAAAGTTATTCCAATTTTACTACTTTTACGGGCTTATAGATTTCAGTACTCGGAAGTCGCGGCACACACAACTGAGGAGTGAACGGTGAGTGAGTGAGTGGCGGATGTGGCGAGCGAGTGGTCGGCTGGTCCCTCGTGCGCGACAGGACACGACCCGACGACGCGACGCGCAACCGACAACGACCGTCGTCGCGACGCTCGTTGTGCGGTCAATAGGTACCCTATGTCATACGCGCTTAAGCTTATTTCGCTCTAATAAAGTGTGCCTCTATACGTCCCACTGCAAGGCATAGGCCTCACCTGAACTATGAGGTGGTTTGTTGTGCCATAATACACCACGCGGGTACAGTTCGGATTGGTGGAGGGGTGTTGTGAGGCCAGTGACTAAACCTTACTGTCAGATGTAATCAAGCTGAGGCATCTATCTGACTATTATAGGCTTCACGACCAATATCTAGCGATGTTAGCCGGGACCAACTTTTAACGTGCCTTCCGAAGCACGGAGATACTCCTGATTAATGTCACTAAATATTGTGGTCGAAATGGTCACCCATCCACTCACGACCGCGGCGTTGGTTGCTTAACTTTAGTAATTGATACCAAAGCGCTGCCGCCACCCAGCTAAGAGCACCTCTATTTTGGCTATGTCAAGTTGATTTCACACGTTACCTTTGTGCTTATGAATGAAAGCGCGTCGTAAGTAGTCTACTTAGTGTGTTACTATTTTTTTTACGCTTTCGAGTTGGTGCTAAAAATATTTTATTTTCAAGATTTTTCTAAGTAAAAAGAAGGTACAATTGATTGAAACCTAATGGTTCTGCTGCGGAAGGACAACCAGCCTCAACTCACGCTGTATGTGACGAGTGGGCTGTATTAGGACCTACTTATTAAAGGCTAGATAGAAACTCTAAGCTAAGCTATTGACTAAAGAAAGAAACAGAGACAAAGCTTTGAACAATCCCGCTGCTGTGATAGGCTACTATAATTTTCGTCAAATAAAAAGAACGCTGGAAGGTGGCGCCACTTGTCTCCACCGAACACTTATAGCAGTACTGAAAATGTTAGTTCCTATTTTGGCCACCGCTCTTTTTACGTGACGCCAAGTATACAAGCGCCGTGCGCGTGCGCGTCTCGTCGCGATGTCTATTATACAGTGCGTGGCTTAGATCTAAGGATAATATTGAAAACCGAGACTCGAGAGTATTATAATTTTTTTCTGAAAAGATTCCAGTTAACCAAAACCCTTTGGGGGTTCAAACCCTCACCCCCTATGAATAGCGGCCATTTTGGTTTTTTAACACTTTAGCCAATAAATAAGGTTTTATGTGTCGTAGAAACATGAAAGAAACACCACAAGATAGCTAAAAGAACAGAGTAACTGAACATAAAATTCATTTCTGGTGAAGGGTTTCTTTGGCTAGAAAAAAAAATCATGAAATTATTTTCGAAAAAAAACTTTTTTTTTGTAGATTTGTTTTGACCACAAATTACTTTTATTGTCAATAAAATTAGATACCGAACTTAGCCTTAACGGATTAGAAGTACCGCCCATATCACATTGTATATTTGCACACTCATACGAAGCTTGTCTCTGTTTTTTAACTGTGGTTGTCGGCGTTATGCATTGGGAGGGTTAGTGCATTTAATAGGACCGGAAGTTTCTCATTTAGCATCACGAGAATGGGGAGATTCGTGAAATTTTAATAATATTTACCTCGTCGGGTACTAGGCGCTGCTACGTCTAGCAACACTTCATCTCCGCCGGCTGTGGGGAATCGAGAAGGACCGGCCACAGGCGATCGGTTCCACACTCCATTCATCTCTTCATTGAGAAGGAGCGCATGCTCCGCGCCCTGCGAAAGAAAGAGAAAGTCATTTAGTATATAATACTTTGACGAAATTTACACTGAAGAATTATCTAGGTATATAGATTTCGCTAATTCTTTTTTTGTTGTGTTTGTTATTGTCAGGAGAAAGTTCTATGAAAGAAAAAAAATAGGAAAATTGTGGGGAAATTAAAAAAAAATAAGAAAACTAAAGACCACGGGAACCAATTCGCGGACAACAGTGAGTCTGTCGATAAAACAAAACTTAACCAACAAATACAGCTAGCAAAATATAAGGATACCAATAAATAAGATTCGTGCATGTTTTCGCTTTGCTGTTAAAACGGTAACATACAAACAACAAAAATGTATTTGTACGTAAAAGAAATAAATATTGGACAACATCACAGACATTGCTCTGAACCTAAGCTAAGTAGCTAAAGCACTTGTGTTATAGAAATCAGAAACAACGACGGTACCACAGCACCCAGACCCGACCCAATATAGAAAAGTTCGTTTTTCTACATTGACCCGACCGGGGATCGAACATGGAACTTCAGAGATGGCGGCGCCACTTAAAGTCAGGCGTGCTCGCCTCTCAGCCACGGCGGTCGTCAAAAGAAGAAATAAAATAATACTTCAATAAGAACTGATTCATATCTCCTATTTTATTTTTTTGGTTAGTTTTACCAAGATTGTTCTTGGTAAACTCGGTCTCGTTGTCAGATTTTTTTCAATTAGTAGGTATATGTATTTTCATAAAATATATGCATGTAGGGTGAACACTGGACATTTCACTATAATGTTACAGCGTGAAATAATTTTTCATTAAAACCATCTTGACGATATAAAATTTATATACCGTTGATCTCTCTATCTTGTTGGTAAGAAGGTTCATATTATTTATCGTTGATGAGCGAGTGCAGCGACGAAGTGAGCGCGGTTTTGTTTACAGAATCGACAGGTAGGAAGCGGCGGCCACCGAAATGTATCATCAGTAGGTATGCATTGTATCATCAGTGCGCGCATCAGATCATTGCGACGTAACCTGCGACCACTGGGATTCGAAAAATTGTAGGGTAATGCGCCAGAGTGCGCGGACTAGCCGCCGCGGCCAGACTTTTAAATTACATCTTGATGCCTGGGCGGTAACCATGAACTCTTAAAACAATCTCAAATCTGTCAAACATTATCATTTCTGTCAAATTTTGTATGAAATGACGTACCAAAATTGACAGATTTGACAACTTTGAGATTGTTTTAAGAGTTCATGGTTATGGCCCAGTTCTAAAGTATTTAGTTTTTCTTTACATTGACGTGAGTTGTCAATCTTTTCTTTGTTTTATCTTATTTTTTGGAAAAGTTCATCAAACGAGGACTTGCTCATTCTTAAATAATAGAAAAACATGTCGTCATGTTGTTTCAGGTCAGTTAAGTATGTCTGAAATAATCCCTTTCAATGTCTTTCACTCGGTAATGGATGAATCCAGAATCTTTTCTTGTTTTTTCGCTTATTTCAAGATAAACCATCACCAGCGAAACGGACGTCGAGGAAATATCCTCGACGTCCGTTTCGAAGCACTCTGTACTCGGAACTGACAATTTTGGCCGCAGTTCTGGCTGCATGCTTGGTCGCGACACTTGCGGGCTGTTCGCAATACTGGCCGCTAGTGCGCGCTTGGGCTTAATGCTAGAAGCATTCTTTGCCAGTCAACAATTTTACTTTTTATTTCAGGTCTACGTCTTTGACAAAAGTTACATGATGAAACAAACATTATCTAGTCGATAAATAATACGAAATAACAACAATTGATAGAAATCTCAATTTAATTCGCACACAAGGACAATGACCTTGACTTTAAGCAGGAACCGTAAAATAAAAGTACATCGAACTTAATGAACAAATATCGCTAAAAACTTTCCTATAGGTACTATGCAGATGCCAAAATATCTCAAAACTCATGAAACTTTTTTATGAACACATATAGGCTTATTCGATGCGTCTTATGTTACGGCCGTGATATGGCAATAATTGAAACACCACCTAGAAGTAGCCACGATTTATGGCCATAATTTTGCAATGTCAATCAATAGGTATGGCATATGACTATAGGTAATAGCTCCGGTGGCGGTCTTTTTCGCACATCAAAGACGATAACCGCGGTAATTTTTGCTTGAAGTGGCCACACTACCTACCGTTTGTTCAAATGAAAGGTCAGTGGTCAAATAAATGGGAGCTCAAATTTTTAAGGAATGCTTAAGTCTTGGTTTAGTTTTGTAATAATGTAAAAGATTCATGTATTAGTAATTGACAGCCATAAAATACAACACCGCTGCAACTTCAGCCACCATCTTGAAAATATCATATTTATTGCCTAGTTCATTGCCATAGCTCGGTAATCTCTAGTGTAACCACACCACTTATGGCGTTAATTTGGGCAGTACTTTAATGCCATAACTAATGCGGTAAATGGGCGGTACACGGTAAAGTAGTGTGGCCGTAGCATCAGGCCCATCTACCTCCGGTGTCACTGTACCAAAATACAAAAATATTACCAAGTATTGAAAAAAAGTATCTCGTCACATTTGTTTTTTTTTCGATGCTTATTTTATTCTAGTCTGCACGTAACTTTTGGCCACTGCGCATGAGTCGCTGAACTAGCGGAGCGAGCCCCTCTAGCACGATCAACAAAACACGATATGATATAGCGATTTATCGCCTACTTATTTTCAAAATATGATTACATAGCCGCCATCTTGAACTTTAATTGAAACAGTAAGGATGTCCGTGCCGGCGACGTCACAGTTATGCTCGCTTTTATGAAAAAAGTTCATATTTTGACAAAAAATATGCGATAAATCGCTATATCATATCGTATCATATCGTGTTTTGTTGCACATGCTAGAGGGGCTGAGTTATCGCTTTTATCACGAGTCGACGTGGTGGTCCAGTTGTTTAAACGCATTTACCCGAAACGTAACGTTAGTCATAAAACAAATTTTGATGCAACTTTTCCGCCATTCTTTTCCTGGCTTAAGACAGGCAAACATACCTAAGATAAGTACTGAAAAAGAGTTTATTATTTTTTGCTTTTCAGTTTTTCAGCGGTTAAATTTATTTAGCAAGATAAAATTTAAAATAGTTTTGCTTACTTAGAGTTTTAAACTCGAGTTGTTTTTACGTTAAATGGCGCCGCCATCTCTGAGGTTCCGGGTTCGATCCCCGGTCGGGTCAATGTAGAAAACGAACTTTTCTAAATTGGCTCAGGTCTGGGTGTTGTGGTACCTTCGTTGTTTCTGATTTCTATAACACAAGTGCTTTAGCTACTTACCTTAGGATCAGAGCAATGTATGTGATGTTGTCCAATATTTACCTATTTATTTATTTAAGACCAGTTTTGCGAATGTTGCTTCTACGAAATGGCAATGTTTTTTATAGATACAAAAAATAATAAAAATATGCACACAAAAGAGCATTTTTACACTTATTCAAAAACAAAATATCAAAAAAACATAAAAATCACATTTACCCATTTAGGATGTATAGTAAAATATAATATCTGCATTTTTTTCAAACCACACCACGTTCATTGCTGGTGAAAAGTCAACACAAAATGAATGTCCCCAAGTTTCCTCTACACTAAATAGCAAAAAATGGGACCTATGCAAAAAATCAATTTTAAACTTATAAATTTTGATTAACCCGTTTTTTATAGCTTCGTTATTTATGTTTCAAAAGTTTATTTATTAAGTACTTCATAAAACTTTTAGGCTTTGCCCTTTTTGACTGTCTGTAAGAGTTAAAAAAGGGGCTGCTGTAAAATGGAACGATGTACCTACAATTGACAGAATGACAGTATCATTGAAGTTTCATAATATATAATTTAACTATTTCTATAGTGGAAAGGCTAAAAAACAGGATGTCCCATAAACCAAGATCAACCTTGTAACCACATATTCTAAACAATAAACAACATTGTCAACAACTTTTGTTCTATCACTTTTGCAAATGTTCATGTTTTTTTTCTACTTTCCATACAAAAGCAGCAAATAGCAGATGAAATTTGTATAAAAAGACAGAACAGCATGCGTATTTAAAAAGTTATAGAACAAATTTTCCAAGTTCACTATGATGTAAAGGAGGTGTGGTTACAAGGTTGACCTTGATTTACGGGACATCCTGTATATAATGCTTAGGCATTAATATGATCAAAATAAGTTATAATATCAATTGTTAGATTGGACGTTTTCTGCGTTGTTCTAGGTGAATCTGATTTTTTTTTGCGTTTTAGCGTTCTGGATATGTAGGGAATTTCAATAACTGAAGCGACAGTTTTATGCGGTTTTACAGATGCGAGCTGTTACGGTTTCACGATTTGATTATTCGAGGTACATAAACACTTTTTACTTCATTCACTTTTTACACATTTGTATTTTTTCCTTATAAGTAAGACTTTTACATTTAAAAAGGTTAACGATACCAGGTCCAGTAAGAAAATAGTTACAGAAGCACAGAGTGCCGCGTCTCAGATATTTAGCGGATACTTTAAACAGCAGAATAATGGCTAAAAACTGCGATGCCAATTATTTGCTCGCGAGTGTAAACTTATAATGTAGTCAGAATAACAATGCAACTGTATTTTGCTTGCTAAGAACACACAAGCCACAGCTGGAAATGTATTAATAGCCGAATGAAACACACTCATTTTGAACATTTGCAAAGTTCACGTGACCAGCACACATACTAACTTAACAGTAAACTGTGTTAATCTGTGTAGCTAAATTCGATTATTTTAAAAACATTAGTTTCAAAACGTTTTGCAAACAGCTTGATTGCATAGCTGGACTTCTAAAAATTATGTTTATTAAATTTAAATTTTAAAATAACAAAATATTTGTTTATGACCTAAAGCGTTTGCTTACTTATATACTGGGTCCTGGGTTCAATGACTATTTGAGCCATTTTTTTTTATAACAATAACATAAATTGGTTATATTCTTGTAAAACAAGGTGATTATATTAAAAGGTGTTTCAATAATATCTGCCACGGTTGCAATTGCAATGGATAAAAGTATTACTTAAATAAATTACGAAGTGAAAGCGACGTCATCTATTTATTTATTCAACCCCTTAAGCTTGGATCTGACTGTCGTCCGGGGCATTCATTTTTTATAGCTACCTACAGTGGACTACAGGATATTTGGTATGTCTTATAATTCAGCAACGTTATTATTATCGCTAAAATCGCTAAAATAGCTTTAGTTTTGATTGGAAAATCCCAAGTAATTTGTTATTATTATTTATTAAACGTTACAATATTCGAAAAATATATACTACTCTGTCAAGAAAGTACCGGGAAAAGATTATTAATATACAAAATGTTAGTTATTCATCCAAATTTATTTAATCACCTTCAAAGTATGCTCCTTCAGAAGCGATACACTTAAGCCAACGAATAATCCAATCATCAAAACGTTTTTTAAACGCTTTTTCCGGAATCGAGTTCAGTTCTCGCCGCGAATTCTCCTTTATGTCTTCTACCGAATGAAACCGGGTGCCACGAAGTGGTAATTTGAGTTTAGGAAAAAGAAAGAAGTCGGCTGGAGCTATATCTGGTGAATAAGGTGGCTGCTCGATGGTATTTGTTGAGTTTTTAGTCAAAAATTCGTTCACAATGATGGCCTTGGGAAGGCGCATTATCGTGGTGCAAAATCCAAGAATTTTCGTTTCACAAATCTGGCCTTTTTCGTCTAATTTGCTTTCTTAAACGCCGCATAACGCTTAAATAATACTCTTTTTTTATCACTCCGAAGCTTGTTGACTAGTATGCATGTCAATCTCGTAAACCCACGTCTCGTCACCAGTAACAATGCGTTTCATGAATGTTGGTTCGGAATTGACTCGTTCTAGCATGTCCTCAGCGACTCTTTTGCGATTGAGTTTTTGGAGAAAATTCAGGTCTTTAGGGACTAGCCGAGCGGCAACATGTTTCATACCCAATTGATTTTTTAAAATGGTACGAATCGACTCGTGTGACATAGAACGTTCGACGGCTAGCTCTCTCAAACTTGAATGAGGATTTTCAGTCACTATTTCCTTCACTTTTGCGGTATTATCTTCAGTAGCAGACGTTGATGGCCTACCAGAGCGAGGCAAATCTTCCATCACTTATCGACCGCTTTTGAACGCTTTGTAACCACTCATAAACACGTGTTTTTGATAAAGTCGATTCACCGTAAGCCTTCTGTAACATTTTCAGAGACTCCGAACACGAAATCCCATTGGCGATGCAAAATTTAAGACAAACTCTTTGTTCGATGTTTAAACTAAAAACAATACTGTATTTAATCTAATTATCAGATGTAACTCAAACTCCGCGCCAAAATGGAAAAAAGTTGTGCCAATCTAACAACAACAAAAAAAATATAATTTTGAATTTGGAACCATAAACAAATCATCAATTCCCGAAACTTTTTTGACAGAATGTATATGTGGTTGACTGCAAGTGCTAATCTAAAAGCTAACTTTAAGTATTTGCTACATAAAAATTACCACATTGTACCAGGTTGTTTAGATTAAAGAAACAAACGTAATTTTGGCGTGGCTTTTTTTTGGACTTCCTTGTAAACTTTCATCCCAGCATCCAGTCAAAATTTCAAAAACACTTCAACAAATATTTATTCCTTTCTTATCAAAGCCTAAATACAAAGTTTCATGGTTTTATCTTCGACAATGACCTCATAATCGGTTCAGTAGTTTATGCGTGAAAGCGTAACAGACAGACTTAATTACTTTTGCATTTATATTATTAGTAGGGATTATAATTTCTTATAACCCGGCCCGCAATTTGTTAGGTAAGTTAGGTTCGTCACAATTTGTACAATTAGCTACCTAATCACCACGATAAAGACAAACCATTGATAAACATATAATATTGTTAAAAAAATATCGAGCTTAATACACAAAAATTGGCGACTGCTTGGCTTTGTACTCCGGAGCGTTAACCACTAAGCCAGGCGTCAAATCCGTTACCTATTGTCTGTCTGTTTGTGTCTCGTTAAATTTAGTATTCTTCTGTCGCTTTTGCTATAATAAATAAAACTGCAATAATGGCTCGTTTATACCTCGTTTATAGCCATGACATCACATTTGTAAGCAATTCATTATTATTTCTATTGTATTTCATATGCATTTTATTATTATTCGGGTCAAGGTAAATATAAAGTGCTTTAGCTACTTATAATAAAAATAATATAAGGGCCAATTTACACCACGTTTAGTACAGCAGACAAGTATTATTTTTTAATAGGTATTATTGAAAAAAAGTAATAAAAAACACCCGACTTAAAAAAACATCAAATAAAAAGTAAAAAAATAATATGTAACCATTTGTTTACTTTTTGGCCCTTCAACTTTATTACAAGAAATGTTACGTAGCTATGTTTTGATCCAGCATCATTCGCGTCGGGGGACCGCTTGTATTTTCATTACTGTTGCTGAGTAAATATACTCGTTTTTTTCGACCCGTTGACGCTTAAAAGTCACTGCGGGAGGCCTATATTCAGCAGTGGATGTCCTGTGGCTGTGATGATCATGATGATAATGTATTGTTGCTTTTGGAAGTCGGGGATTTTTATAAAATTGTAATTTTATTTAATACTTTTTAAATGGCGTTAGCCCTAAGGGCTCAGTCCTTATCTATCTAAAATTTACTTATAACCCCAATAATAAAAGCCCAAATACGCTGTATCGGCTGATAGTTGCCAAGGTGTTGGGAATCCCGCATACTACTTGATGTGCAGCATCAGCTCAAAGTCTCAATCATTATCTATCTAAAACCTACTCATTGAGACTAATTCTTATGAGCCCAAATAGGCTATATCCTCTGTAAGTTGCCGAAGGGGTGGAGAACCCAGCAGTTCTTTTAATGTGCAGCATCAGCTCATAGTCTCGATCATCATCTTTCTAACACTATTCATTGAGACTATTCTTATGAGCCCAAATATGCTATATCCTCTGTATGTTGCCAAGAGGTAGAAAACCTAGCAGTTTTTTAATGTGCAGCATCAGCTCAAGGCCTCGGTCAGTATTTATCTAACACTTTGAGACCATATTTATAAGCCCAAACGATTTGTATCTGCTGTAAATTTCCGAGGAGTTGGGAATCTCGCAGACTTCTTGATGTGCAGCATTATCTCAAGGTCTCGATCATCATATATCAAACACCTACTCGTTGAGACCATTTTATAAACCCAAACACGGCGTATCTGCAGTAAATTACCGAGGAGTTAAATCCCGCAGACTTGATGTGCACCAACAGCTCTCAGTCTCGATCATCATCTATCTAACACCTACTCATTGAGACCATTCTTATGAGCCTAAACACGCTGTACCTGCTGTAATTTACTGAACAGTTGGGAATCTCGCAGATTTCTTGATGCTGCAGCATCAGCTCAAGGTTTTTATGTCTTGGGAATACTACTAAAGTAACTGTGCATTAAATTTCAAATCAAACCTGTGAATGCTTGCAACGAGCTAATAATCCTTTTCTCAAATAGGAAATGAGCTGATAACCTTCAAAATGACTAAACAGATCTTCATGAAATATAGCTAAGAACAATCCCTGTAATATCAGCTTTTAAACAAAAAAAACTACGTCAAAATCGATCTATTTGTTAGGAAGCTACGATGCCACAGACAGATACAAACCTTAAACTTATACGAGTAACACCCCTCTTTTTTCGTCGGGGGTTAAAAACTATTACACTATGAAATTTTACTGGTTGTCTTTCCGCAGCTAAAAAAATGCTCTCGATATAAACATCCATTCGTAAACACTTTTGTATCAAAAGTCAAATAATGGATGATTTACAAACTGTGAGAAATGAGACTCGAAATCGACTAGAAACAGTAGTAATCCTTATAAACGTTCGTCAGAGGGCGCGAGCGCGCTGTCTAAAACCAATACCTGCAGGGCTAGCATGCGCGCATCGGTTATTTTATCGATTGACAAGACAAATTTTCTTCGACGATAATTTTGACGACGACTTCGACGTCGTTTTCCCTAACCTAATGGATTATAGACGATACAAATAGTTTTTCTTAATATTTTCAGGGTCTCCTGTTCTGCTGGAGGGCTATCATGCGCAACAACACGATAAAATTTTGACGTGGCATTTTATCGATATTTGACGTAAATATATCGTTTTGTCTTCGACGATAACAAAGAAAAAGCCAAAGATCATGGCAATGCCGTGTTATAACGTAAAAATAAGTGGCTACAAACAGCGGGAGACCCTGAAAATATTAAGAAAAAGCATTCGAGACGTCTGTGATCCGTTAAGTTAGGGAAAACGACAAAATTATCGTCGAAGACAAAATTTGTCTTGTCTATCGATAAAATACCCGATGAGCGCGTGCTAGCCCTGCTGGTCGTCTGTCCACTATGTTAATTATTTAGTACCAAAAAGGATTCTTTTGCTGTGTGATAGATCAAAGTCAAAGTCATTTATTTCTGAAAATTGGCCATCAATGGCACTCTTTGATTTTATCGTGCGCCAAAAGAGGCATTCTATACGTGGCAGAATCATATTATTATAAAATCACAATAAAAATTGTAGTTTAATTTGTTACCACCTACAAACAATAAACAGCTCCTTGTAAATATGCTACGATCATAACTATCATGTACCTAGTGTTATTTCGCACATGAATACGCAATTGCCGTAACAAGGGCGGATCTTACTCCTTGCCAGACGGGCTAGGAGTTTACTCAGTAGGCCTTTGTTATACCACAGGTGTAAATATGAAAGCTTTTATAATTATAAAGTTAAAAAAAACATAATCCGACTACGTAAAACAGTTTCAAAACTTACGACCGCATTTAAAGACATATTTTGACTTACACAATAATATAATTTAAATTGATATATAAATAAAGATATAAAATTTGTAATGTAAGAACATGATGGTCACCTACTCACAACTAGCTTGGGCTAGAGCTACCATAGGCTAGTTGGACAGGTGTGGATGGTTTTAAACAAAAGTAAAGCTTAATTTTAGTTTTAATTTAATAAAATAAATATTAGATAAATAACACTTGAAAAAAATCATCGACCTCAGGTGGGACTCGAACCCACGTCTCATCGCATACCGGGCGAGTGCTTTTGACCACTAAGCTACCGAGGACGTCACGTGACAAGATGAAATTCCTCAAGTGTTTTTTCTCGCTGTCAAAGCCAGCGTATTCTGATCAATGTTGTAGCTATATGTATAGCTGAGTAGTATACTACCGTCAACACCCTATAGAAATATTTTTACAAATATTTGACTATTGGTTAAGATCAGAAATGCTTAAACATTGTAAATTTTTATTTTTAGCAATTCCATGCAAGGTTTAATTGAAGATAAATAACATTTGAAAAAAAATCATCGACCTCAGGTGGGACTCGAACCCACGTCCCATCGCATACCGGGCGAGTGCTTTTGACCACTAAGCTACCGAGGACGTCACCGTTTACGCTGGCTTTGACAGCGAGAAAAACACTTGAGGAATTTTATCTTGTCACGTTGAGGAATTTATCTTCAATTAAACCTTGCATGGAATTGCTTCCGGGGCATGAAATTTCGTCACTATCCATGAGTAATACTTTCATCATATGCAGCGGCGTCAGATATTTTTGAAACACCTTATACAGGGTTACATTGCAAAGTAGTGCCTATTTTTCAGGGACCACTCAGACTCAGCAACTAAATCGATCTATAACAAAACAAACTCATATTTTATTATTTTTATTACTATCAGCTGTTCAAAGATGGTAGGCGTGGGCGTGAATAATCTTGTCTCATTCATAAAAAATACGCACGCACTATCTCTGTGCAACCTAGAACTGCAAAGTTTAATGCAATAATAGTCACAATGGCGCGCGAAAATAAACCTTAGTCTTTTCGATGTAAGGTACATTTCTAACAGCAGGAGCGCCAGCGCCAACCAGAGGTTCAAATTGCCAATACCATAATGTAGTGCAATTCTAGATCTTATTTTTAAAATTTGGTACTACCTTGTAATGTAACCCTGTATAATAGAAAAAACAGTTTTTAGTATCAAGTTGAAATATTAGTTTGGTGTGCTGTTTCTGAGTCAGGGCAAGGGTTAGCGCCCAGCCACATAATATTACCGCGGCCCCAGGCGCCCAACCTTGAGATTGTTTCTACTGAACAAAGCTCACTTGTGGTCATTATACCTCTATTAGCGTACACTTCGATGCACTTCCAGTCAGTCAAATGCCTTGTCAAGAAGGCTCAGTTCAGCGGCTTATGCTGTGAGGAATATAAGGCATTTACATGATGTCGAAACGGCAAGACTTGTATACTTCAGTTAACGAACGGTCTATTTCTGGGCTCAGCTGCTGACATTGAATCAATCTTTGTGTTGCAGAAAAGTTTCGTACGTGCAATAAACTTTTACGGGAGATTGTTAAAGTTATAAAATTATTAACAGTAGTCTCGAAGTACATTCTTTGAAATGTTATGTATGTTAGAAAATGAAATATAAAGAAAGAAAAATGAATATAAATGTATGTTAGATCTAAACCAAGCTGGTAATAGGACCTCGGGCGCAGTGCAATTAAGATGTATTATTGTCCCGTATTCAAAGGTAGAAATGGAATTCTGTCGCTTTTTAGGGTTCCATAGTCCTGAGAAGGAACCTTTATATTTTTATATATATGGACATAACGAAACCGTCATGTCCATCTGTCTGTGTCTTGCAGGTTTGTCTGTTAACCCTAGAGCTGTAATTTTGTGGAAATATGTTTATCAATCACGCCGATAAAGTGTAGAATAAAATTTGTTAAATATTTGTTTTTAGGGGAGCATTCATGTAACGTGGGTTTGCATTTTTTTTGAATAGGTCCTTTAAAACGACATTGGGTTTGCTAAAACTATTTTTAGATTTAGGGATCCGTTTGCGAAATATTAAACACTAATGTGCTAATTTTTGTTCGAATAGGGCGTCCCCCCTCCCTCTACTATAGCTATATGAAAAATATGAAAAAAATATGATTATAGTGCTTTTCATTATTTTTTAAGAAAAATCCAAACGGTTAAAATAAATAGTCGTTCAACTTATGTATTAGAAAATTTCTTACTTAATAAAAAATCCCTAGAGTGAAACATTAAAAGTGTCTTAAGTAATTGAAGTAGGTAATTGAATCGAAGTCTGAAGTAATTGCTGAAATATATTGTGGTATGGACGGGCAACTACGAAACACTACACTGCGCCAACTGCGCGTAGCATGACACCCACTTCGACGGTTTTTATGGTTCCGTACCCAAAGGGTAAAACGGGACCCTATTACTAAGGCTCCGCTATCCATTTGTCTGTCTGTCCGTCTGTCGCCAGGCTGTATATCATGAACCGTGATAGTTAGTTGAAATTTTCACAAATGATGGTATTTCTGTTGCCGCTATAACAACAAATACTAGAAAACAGAATACATTAAATATTTCCCTCTCCCATACAACAAGCGTGATTTTTTTTCCGTTTTTATAGAAAATGGTACGGAACCCTTCGTTCGCGAGTCCGACTCGCACTTGGCAGGTTTTTTATAGTTAACGACAGTAGATGCATTTCTAACCGACGACCTTGACACATAGTCTAGGCCTATATTATAGTGGGGAAGCCACCCACTCCCCCCAAACAGCACCCAACCCCTTCTGACGGGGGTTTTGAAATAGGTATAAAATTGAGTAAATTTTAACTCAGTATGTATTAACTGTTATAAAATTTCAGTATCTATAACATTTTGAAAACTAGTCAAGTTGAAGCTGGGTTCTAATTCGCAAAGTACAGGGTTCGTTACTGGGGCCGATAGTTTTAGCTTTTCATCCCTTGTGGTCCCAGTGTCTATGTTGCCTGCTGTTTTGGTTTACTCGTATATTATATTACTTTAAAACTTTCGCTGTTATGTTTAAAATATTATTTTTAGGGTTCCGTACCCAATACGGGACCCTGTTACTGAGGCTGTCTGTCCGTCGTCCGTCACCAGGCTGTATCTCATGAACCGTGATAGCTAGACAGTTGAAATTTTTACAGATAATGTATTTCTGTAGCCGCCAACCTGGTCCGCAACCGCCTGGTCTGTAAAAACCAGAATAAAATAAATATTTAAGGGGGCTCCCATACAACAAACGTGTTTTTTTTTCTTGTTTTTATAGATAATTTTATGGAACCCTTCGTGCGCGAGTCCGACTCGCACTTGGCCGGTTTTTTTTATAACTGAGGAACAATTAACTAACAATTCAGTTGTTATTACTTATCTCTCTGTTTCTAAAATTGTTATCTACCTTTTTTGGAAGAAATCGCTTTTGGGGTAAGATCGCCTAAATTGTACATCTTACTGTAGTAATTAAGCTTATTTTTACTATTTGTATGGTGTGCAGTAGAGTATCTTAATAATATGTTTATGAATAATTTTCAATTAAATTACAGAATTATGAACATTTTTTAGCTTTGAATAAAAAAAAAAAATGTTGTTATATTAGTAACTCCTACATGAGAACCTTGATAATATTCTCAAATTAATATTACGCTACATTATTATGAGTAAATAAATAATCTTTACCACTAATAGGTTACTGTAGAGGTTTATAACTCGATGAATAAAACCTCTACGTCTACCATGGTATAAATTATTTTAATTTGGAATAATCGTCTTGACATGGAAAAAAAACAGTTGTTTCTGGATTGAATCAAGTAACGTGAGCCAAACAGAAAATGAAACGTCTTTTAATTTTAATAGTAAAAATGATTGTGCATCAAACGATTTAACATTAGGAAACATATGTAGTTTTCATATTAAGTTTTGAAAGTTAAGTGATTAACATGTAATTCTAATTCTAACGAATAAATATAAGTCATATCAATATTCCTCATTTTAATTAATTTTCCTGCACATTCGTGCACCATACCTACTTCAAGTTCAAAACAACACTTCGCGGGGGGGTCACTCACTCAACGCGCTGACCCCCCTTAGGGGGTCACTCGGCCGTTGCCAACAACGTGCTCCACGTCACTGACGGAGCATTTGGAATTTGGGTCCCAGATAGGGTTGCCCAATCAAAATAATCCCTATAATGTGGTTGATGAAAAACATCTTTGAACAGGCAGACTATATTATTTAAAATGGTAACTTCAAATACGCAAAACCCCATAGGAGTAGATTCTGGCGCTCAAATTAAAATAGAAACACAGATTATTTCTGACACGAGAGCAAAAAAATTACATGTTGTTCGACAGCTGATTGTCAAAGGAGCTGTCCCAAAATGCTTTATTGCTTTTTTTATTTGACTGACACCAGGGCCCTAACCATGAACTGTTAAAACAATCACAAATTTGTCAAACATTATCATTTCTGTCAAATTTTGTATGAAATGACGTACCAAAATTGACAGATTTGCATGGAATTGCTAAAAACAAAAATTTACAATGTTTAAGCATTTCTGATCTTAACCAATAGTCAAATATTTGTAAAAATATTCCTATAGGGTGTTGACGCTAGTATACTACTCAGCTATACATATAGCTACAACATTGATCAGAATACGCTGGCTTTGACAGCGAGAAAAAACACTTGAGGAATTTCATCTTGTCACGTGACGTCCTCGGTAGCTTAGTGGTCAAAGCACTCGCCCGGTATGCGATGGGACGTGGGTTCGAGTCCCACCTAAGGTCGATGATTTTTTTCAAGTGTTATTTATCTTCAGATTTAACAACTTTGAGATTGTTTTAAGAGTTCATGGATATGGCCCTGTGTTTGATTCCTAACTCTATTGACACAGAACGACCAGCATTCAAAGAGTTGACAATTTAACGCTCGACAGATTGTAATCTAACTGTTTCACTTCGATAGAATATTTAATCTACTGAAAAATAAAGTGGTAAATTATAAGCAGTACTTATGTTACGGTTTATAATATTTCGATAGTTTACAATCTCGTGATCGTGAGTGAGTTTTTACAATTTTACGGTGACAAATACATAGGTTACCTACTTAGTAGAACAACAAAACAGTAACATTTCTTACTAATTCAAATAATTTATGGGACCAACGATTTCGAGAAAAATAATGTTTTTGTCTCAACTTTTGGCAATTACTTTTGTCCTTTATATGGAAATTCCAAGCAAGTTTTTGTAACTAAAATAAAGAGTTAGGCTGGGTTGCACCATCTTAACTTTAACCATAACTGTAACTATAACCGGTCTTTCTGTATGGATTTTGACAGACTTTTGACGTCTGTTAAAGTTAAAGTAAGATGGTGCAACCCAGGCTTAGTTGTCAGTAACCATTGCACAAAGAAATAACTTTATAATAGTAACTATGTATATAATATATGTATAAACAAACATTACTACCACTACTGTCATATGTCAATGTCAGTGACAAACATGACAAATTTAAACTATCAAAATTGTTATTATCAGAAAGGATTTGGCAGGCTGACAGATGTCAGCAGAGTCAATAACGTGAGACAGACGGCACAGACAGAAAATATTAAAAATATTTTATCTCCGAAATGGAGATTTTAGAAAAAAATATTTCTGTAGTTTCGGGTGTAATATTTTCTTAAGTTTTAAATGAGTATAATTTTATCCTGGAAAAAAAATACTCGGAATAAAAAACCAACATCCATACAAAAAGCTGTGCATGTCCTTTTTATCGGGATAGCTAGTTTATAGGCACCCTTATGACGTATCTTGCAAAATCAATGTGATAGTGAAAATTGAGCAATTATTGAAATCGCAAATTGACAGCAAAAAACAAAAACAAAGCAATCTACTGACATTGCTGGCAATAGATTTTGACACTCAACATCAATCAGGCGATGACTGCGCGATTATTGCTGATTGCTATTTTTTACCCGACTGCCAAACGAGGGTTATGTTTTTCGAGCGTATGTATGTATGTAAATATGTTTATTATTTTTTTATTATTTATTTATGTCCATTTCTTTGGCACGCCCTACAGCCTAAACCGTTTAACGGATATAAACGTATAATATACCAATAGATTCGTCTCAATTGTGGAAGTGACAAGGGGTATGTTATTTCCGAAATTCCCGCGGGAACAGAACTTACGCGGGAAAAACGGATCTGCAATACTGATAAACCGATTTTGAAAGTTTTTTTTATTAACTAAGGGTCACATATTTTCAGTGCTGATAGTATTCAATACTTTATTTTCCACAATTCCTACGGGAACAGGCAAAAAATACACTGAAAATATAGGAAGGAAAAACCATTTAATGGATTTTAACATATGATATGTCATTAGATTCGTCTCAGTTGTGGGAGTGACATAGGCTATGTTATTACCCGGAATTCCTATTGGTACATGAATTAAAAGGAATACCGATTTCAGATACTACTCGAGTTAAACCCTTTTTTTTCATTAAAAAAAAGGGTTACAAATAAGTCTTTTTAGTTCATTGAAAAGTAGTAGTAGAACGCTACAAACTAAAAAGTCAAAAATAAAATAAATTAATTTAAAAAATAAAAAAACCCGACTGCGTAAAAAGTGAACTTAAAAGATGAAAACAAGATTTAAAGAATCAATTTGCATTCGGAGGTATCAAATCCATTAACAGCATAATGATGATTGACTTGGTATGCACTGCGTTAGTAACCTAATTAAGTTATTTAAATCCGTGTAAAAAAAGTCGAATCAAGTAACATGGATTTGATGCCTCAGAATGCAAATTGATTCTTTAAATCTTGTTTTCATCTATTAAGTTCACTTTTTACGCAGTCGGGTTTTTTTTATTTTTTAAATTACTTTATTTTTTAGGTAACAAGGTTGCCGTTCTCCTTTTTTATTCTCTTGGCAACCCTATCCAACGTTCATCCCCACCCGGGAGTCTATAGGCGCTAAATAAGCTGCACATCTTTTTGTATTGCGAGCTCTACTCCCATGCTCTGTTATGCGGTTATTTTTGAAGCCCGTGTAGCTCCAGAGCAATTCTCTAATTGACACTTCCACGAATAATAAACAGCTGTACGCCTTTTGTTGCCTAGAGCGAATATCAAAATACTGCTGAAGTAATGAGGGCACCAGTTGGCGCCACTGTCGAGTAAGGTCCAGAATAAAATAATACCACAGAGTAATAAACATATAACTCCATAATACTCATTTATTTAGTTTATAGGCCCTCTTCCGGGGACTATACAAGTCCCAAAATCTAGCTTCTGACAAGGCATTAGATAGGAAATTTATATGGGACCACCTTCGGACTATACCCTCTCTAATAAAAAAAGAATTAACAAAATCGAACTACTCAGCAAAAAGTTATGCGTGATCATACATAAAAAAATATATACGCGTCGACTTGAGAACCTCCTCCGTTTTTTTTCGTCGGTTGAAAAAGCGGTCAAATGCGAACTCGAATCACACTTATCAAGATAATTTTAAACTATCCATGTCGAACGGTACTACTGGTCATAAATCAAGATACAAAATACGAATTTCACATCATTTCAAGGACTCTCTCCGTATTCCTTTATAGATAAAGGTGACCTTTGCAAAGTTTTCCTAATTTGATAACTACATATAGCACAACCAAGATTATGATAACGAAATATACGTATTATCAATGATAACAATATCTTAGTCTTATTAAAGTTTTTTTTAAAATTCGACTGGCTCAGATGATGGTGAGGTAAGAACATGAAAACATGTAGGTATACAATCACGGGTTTATGATCTCATCAAAGATATAGTGTGAAACTTTGAAGACTCTGAAATGCCTTCAGAAGCCAGGCATACGAGTATAACCCGCTAATCAAAATATGATAGTTTTAAACTAATCCTGCATTAGCTAAAGCGAACCATAAATCCCTAATAGTGAAGATAAATAACACTTGAAAAAAATCATCGACCTCAGGTGGGACCTCGATGATTTTTTTCAAGTGTTATTTATCTTCAATTAAACCTTGCATGGAATTGCTAAAAACAAAAATTTACAATCCCTAATAGTGATTAGTTTATCTCCAACAAGACCACTTAGTACTTAATGTTAATATTTGTTTTGTTACTATATTTCTGCAGTTCCAATTTCATATTTTTCGTTATTCTCTTATTTTCAGAACAAGGTTTCTATCTAAAGTAAAATTTAAAAGATTTCCGGAAAAGCTAAAAATTCGATTTGACATTGTATTCTATTTTATTCTAAAAAATAATAGGCGTTTTTGTCTATGCGATTCATTACTGTGTAATATCGTTTGTAAATGTAAAATACATTCTTGTAAGTAATCACAATTTTTTTAACTGTTATTAATTCAAATATACTGTAGGAAGGCTTATAAAGATAATAATAGCTATCAGTTTCCCGAAAACAAGCTTCCAGCCTCAACCTCAATTGCTAATAACGATATTGCATGGTTAATTACTTTCTAAGCTACAGCTATTACTGAATTATCTGTTACTTTTAGCGTGTTTGTTGACAATAACATCGGTTATTGTCAACAAACGGAAAAAAGTCTTTATGCAAAAAAAATGGCTATCGAGCCATTTTGTTTGCATAAAGACTTTTTTCCGGACACTATACCTAAACTACTAATCAATTTACTACATTTAATTTATACTAAAATCCATATATAAATATGATTGATAATCAAAAAATATTTTTTTCGATCAAATAAAAATAAGGCACATTTTTGGATATACAGTCTGTACAAAAGAATGGAACACTTTAAAACCACGTGATCAGCTGGTCATATACAACAACTTTTCCTATGGGAGCAACAGCGAAATCGTGATTTTATTTTCAGGTGCTCCATACATTATCATCGAGGTATGCGTGTAAGTTTAAAGAATAGCACCACCCCTTCTCTTCCTATGGGTGTCGTAAAAGGCGACTACATGAGAACCGTCATGAGAAGACGGGCAGCAGCGTCTCCTCTCTACCATTGGCCAAACTGCGATCGCCAACCCGCCTGCCAAGCGTGGCGATTATGGCAAAATCCTCCATTTGGAGAGGCCTGTGTCCAGCAGTGGACTGAAATAGGATGGTGATGATGATGTGATGAAATTTTATTATAATACGATTCTTGTAGGTGCTTGAAAAACATTAGATACCTACCTAAGTAAGGACTAAAGATCTAAAAAAGGGTCAGAAACTTCACAGAGTTTTGTGTTTCGAGTCTTCGCATACCTTATTGTCTTTCGATTCTGTATTTCAATGCTGTTTTTTACTCAAATAATTGAAAAAGCAACCTACTCTTGTATGTGAAGGTTTGAATATTGATTTATTCATAATCAACTGCGTGATAAAAGGAGGTCATTGGCAGATGAATTTACAGGCTACTTAATAACAATAAACTCCTTTTGTTTCCTCAGTTGCTCCATATAATGCCATAATAGATATCATTACTATCAATCACGATATTTGGACATCATCATCATCATCATTTCAGCCACAGGACGTCCACTGCTGAACATAGGCCTCCCCCAGTGACTTCCAGATCGGCCGGTTGGAAGCGGCCTGCATGACCTGCATCCAGCGTCATCCTGCAACCTTTACCAGGGCCATAACCATGAACTCTTAAAACAATATCAAAGTTGTCAAATCTGTCAATTTTGGTACGTCATTTCATACAAAATTTGACAGAAATGATAATGTTTGACAGATTTGAGATTGTTTTAAGAGTTCGTGGTTAACGCCCAGGTCGACTGCCTACCTTTGGACATACATTTTTAAAATGAGATTATGTGACAATACGTTTTGCCGACTCTCTATAAGACGAGATAATGATTTCCCAGTCTTCAATCCCTATGAGCACTTAAATTTTTTATGCTAAAAACTAAAAATTTTTGCTTAGTTGCCTTAGATAGCTTATATAAGTAAAATATACGCGTAGACTTGAGAATCTCCTCCATTTTTTTTCGTCAGTTGATAAGTAAATAGGTGAATAATATTAAGAAGTTTGAAATTTACTTTGATAAGAAATATTATTATTTTGTCTTTTTAATAATAATTATTAAGTAATAATAATAAAAGGTATATCACACAGCCAAATTATCATTATTTCATAATGAAGTACAAGACATTTTCTCTACTATCTTAAGTTGGTAGAGAATTTCTCTATCCGACATATGAAAAGTACATATACAGCAAAATTATACACTAACCACCCTAGCTAGACCATAATTACGTTGTTACTCCTCCAACCCTCTGCCACCTGCTTATTATATTAATTTAACTTGCATCCTAGAATACTTAATAAAAGTTAGCAGTCACATTCTCAATGTCATTCGTATGATGCATGGTCTAACCACAGTATATATACCTCTACAGTTAAGAAACTACCTACGAGACCGTTTAGGTCAAAATGACGTACTCACACATGTGCGTGCACGCACATGTGTGAATACGGAGATTTCTTGTTGAGAATCTCAGTAAACAAGGAGTACTATAAAATACCAGGAGTTCTTAGTATAAAATAAATAAATAAATAAACCTAGAATTACTGCCCTTATGTACTAATTATAATGAAAATAATATAATAATGTAAAATAAATAATAAGAACGAGAATAACAATGTATCTAGAATAATAATAATAATGAAATGTATAAAACAATTAAACCTAAAATAACTACCATAATATATTAACAAGAATAATAATATAATAATGTATAATAATAAAAGAAAACACTATCAACAACAGCCAATAACCCTTAAATATAATAAATAACAACAAAAAAATAAAAAAAATAAAAAAAGGCGAGATATTTTATTTAATAATAACATATAAGAAATTACATACCACCACCATGTAAATAATTTTAAGATTGGAGCATGACTGTAAACCAATAAAAACACTAAACTAAAAAAGGTGCGGACCAAGAGTCCGCAGACAGTAGTTTTAATAATAAAAAAAAAACAAGGAGTACCTACTGTGGATGCCGAATACTGCCGATACGAGATGCTGTCAGTTGTCATTGTCGCTGTAGAACGTAAAACCACGGTAATATTATCTATACAGTATTGTAACTTCATACAAACAAGCGAAACGCAGCTATCCTACGCGCCTCGGGTCGGGGAACAGTTCCAGCCAGGGACCGTCCAGGGCTGTCAGAAATCAGCTCACTCATTTTGCTCAATTATTAGTACCGATCGAGTAGCCTAAATATTTTTATTTTTATTTTAGTAGCCTAATAATAATTAGCCTAACATTATGAAAGAAGGCGGTGTGTTGTTTTTTAGGGTTGTGTAGTAGGGTCCTGATAAGGAACACTTATAATTTCGTCATGGCGGGGTATCGTTGAGTAGGTCTGTTAAAATGACTTAAGGGCTGCTAAAACATTTTTTTCTATTTAGGGATCCGTTGGCGAAATTTTAAAGTGTAAATTTTTGTTCGAGTATTTTGTCCCCCCTCCTCTAAAAACCAAACTATTGGCAACTATTCTGGAAAAAAAATATATTTAAAAAAAAATTGGTTGCCTGTAAAGTCGGTATACGGGCGAAAGTTTTACGTGACAACGACTTACGCTCTTAGGCGGGCTAACTGTGCTCGAGTGGAAGGGACGCGTGCCTTTCACTTTTTATGTCTGTCTCTCTTGCTCTTAGGCGGGCTAACCATGCCCGAGTGGAAGGGACGCGTGCCTCTCACTCGCTCTCATTGTGAGCGCATAACGTGAGCGGAGCGTAACGCAGTTTCTTGAAGTGTCACCCGGCAAACCAATTTATAAGACGTTGTCACGTCAAAAATAATATTTAAAGGAAAATCATAACGGTTAAGATAGTTTAATAGTCGTTCAATTTAGTCGTTAAAAAATCATTAGAGGAAAACGTTTAAAGTGAACTTAATGAGGTAATTGCTGAAATACTTATATTGTGGTAACGACGGGCAACTACGGAACCGTATACTGCGCGTGGCACGACACGTACTTGGCCGGTTTTTAAACAGTAAGCGTGCAATTTTGTTGATAAAAATAAGTACAAGTACAGATTACTTAAAACGGCAAGGAGCGAATCGAATCGCATGCGGATTATTTTATATTATGAAAAATAATAAAGCATTTCGTTCGTTTCAGTCCAAGCGTAGTTAATTGCTACCGAAAAATAAGACTGATTTGCTATTAAATCAAACATATTACTAAGCATGTTTTTTTTAAAATTTAAATACAAATCAAAAACCAACCTGCATTTTATAGAACACTTAATAGTTCATTTACAACGTATTTTATTTTCTTTAATAAAAAGTATTATATTTACAATCACAAAACTAGATAGAAACTCAAAGTAGGCAGATGTTATTAAAATAGTATATGTGGGCAGCCCTATCGCGTCACATCGAGTTTTTTGTTTTTTATATTTTTTTCGAAAATAGAGCCGAGTTGCAATACTATATACAGGGTGTACAAAAGAATGGGACACTCCTTAAAACCCCGTGATCAGCTGGTCATATACAACAACTTTTCCTATGGGAGCAACATCGATATCGTGATTTTATTTTCAGATGCTCCATACATTATCATCGAAGTATGCGAGTAGGTTTGTATGGAGAAGCTTTTTTTTTTTTTTTTTATTTGAGATGGGCTTACTCTTGACCCCAATCTTGCTCTAGAGCATAGATGGGATCTACGATATATATATATATATATATATATAAGCTGATATATTTTTATTGATTTCTATGTTGCTCCCATAGTAAAAGTTGTTGTATATGATCAGCTGATCATGTGGTTTTAAGGAGTGTCCCATTCTCTTGTACATCCTGTATATTAGATAGTGTTACCGTGGTAAAACTAAGTGTTTAAATCCTCTCTGTCAACACTTTGTTTTCATTTCTATTGTTTTCAGTTCGCGCGAATTTTAATCAACTTTATAAGAAAATCCTAATGCTCCATTGACGTATTTGACGTATCTCGAACAACAGGTCCAGTTTCCATACTGTATAGATATGTACTGTGGTCTAACCTTCATAAATCCGAGTACGTTGCTGGATATGACGTGTCATAAAAGGGCCTATAGTATTCAATATTTTAGCAAACTGTCGTCGGTCGTCAGATCCGATATGTGGGAATTAAATCACCTGCACTTAGTCTATGACGTAGGTAGATTTGTCAGTGGTATTCAAACTTTTCAATGTCCCGCTCAAAATAGACAATAGAAAACCGTCTCGATCGATAGCCCGAATTAACGATTGCGAAACTGTGACACTGTATTATATACTGTGGTAAATTATGTGAAAATAGCTTCCAAAAACTTTATTAGCAATAGTTTGACAAACTTCGATAGAGGTATATATATTTACATTATTCAAAGTCAAAGTCAAAGTAATTTATTTTTGCAAATTGGCCATCAATGGCACTTTTACATGTCCCAATTTTTTTCCTACCACCGCTTCGGGACTACATATCGGCTGGTGATGAGAAGAAACGGCGGAATGGATTTTGGCGGGAAGTCGCTAGATGCAAGCGGCCCAGGGGCTTTCGGTGTTACGTTTTATGATAAAATCCCCGGCACCGATGTCGAGCGCTGGGGCAAAAGTGGGGATCGCTTTGCGCATCTTACGAGGCGATCATCGTATCAGAGCGGAGCTAACAACCAAAAACTGCCAGTGGTGCAGGCTCGTCGCACTACTACTCACGCAATTGTCTTCTGCGGATCTTTCGCCTAGCGCTCAACATTCGTGCCGCTAGTTGTAAACCTAGACTTCGAACTAAAGGCTGTTGATGAAAATAGGAATAAAACATAAACCCTTTTTAAATAAGGCGAATCACTGCTTAATCACCTTTGTTTCGATTACAATTTGTTGGTTATGGTTTGCAGGTTTACACCTAAATTAGGTACTATAAATATTGTATAGCATCACATAGGTACATTGCTCTTCTTATCCTAAAATAAGTAGCAGTTGTTTTATACAAATCGGAAACACCAGCGGCACGACAAGACGACCAGAGACATTACAAAAAAAAATTGACATGATTTTGATGAAATTGACTCCACCCAGAATCAAACCCGGGCTCTTAAAGATGGCGACACGCCAAGTCTGGCTTACTCGCCTCTCGGCTATTATGGTCGAAACATTACTATGTATTTTCTTTGCTTGTGTAAATATTATAAACTGTTTGCGCTAACTCATTAATTATAACCTATTGTTAGACTGTGCTGCCGACCAATTATTAATGTTTCCTGATGTAGTACGTACAATCACAGAGTATACCATTTCGAAGTTAGCTCTTATTACAATGGAATATGGTAGGTATTGAAAAGTTTTTACGCGTCTTTATTAATTTTACTTGTTATAAAAAAAATAGACTACACCTTACTACAAAAAGATAGACTGGTGTTGAACACTTGTCTAAAAATTAGTCAACCAATTTGAAATATCTTATATTGATCGCCAACCCGCCTGCCAAGCGTGGCGATTATGGCAAAATCCTCCTTTTGGAGAGGCCTGTGTCCAGCAGTGGACTGATATAGGCTGGTGATGATGATGATGATGATGATGACTTATCTTTAGACAAGTGTTCAACACGTCTATATTTTTGTAGTAACGCCAAAATTGTTTACTTATTTTTCAAATTGGTCATTAAAGGCACTTTTACACGTCCCAATATTTTTTTAACCTACCACTGTTCATTGCGGTTGCAATTAAATCGACGTCGATTATAATACACTTCTAATTGGCGTATCGATTTTAAGCTTTGATAGTATGTGTAATATGGGTGGCAATACGATTATTTAACACCATCAAATTCAAATTCAACATAAAAGGTAAAACATTTGACTTGGGGCTCGCCCGTTTGATCCGTTCCTAGTCCTATACCTACTTATAAATTTGTTAGCATTGTAAATATTATGGTGGCAACACCAATATAATATCACGCAATGGTGACTGAATTTATTTAAAGTTTTGGCGAATCGATTTTATACTAACACTATACACAATATTTATGCACAAGATTATTAACGAATATAATATTTTTTTATAATTAATTATTTAAGAGCAAAAATGATTGAAATAAACAAATTATAATACTTATAAAATTGATCGCGTAGGGAAGGCGTGCAACTAAAAAGTATAGAAGCAGCATTTCAAAACACAATTTAGTATTTATTTGATGCAGATGAATAATCTGTGAAAACACAAATTTCAATAAATATATTAAAATACACGACTGCCGTATAAAACTACAGATTAATTATGAATATTAATAAAATTGTATTATTTCATAATTATAAAAAAGTACCTATATGTTTAACTTTTTTTTTTTTTTTTTTGTGTTTGGTAAAGGCAGATAGGTCTACAGGTGGAAATAAAGCCCACTCTTAACAAATCTCAAATCTGTCAAATCTTGTCAAATCTGTCAAATTTTGTACGTAATGACTTACGAAATTGACAGATTTGAGATTGTTTTAAGAGTTCATATGGTGACCCCGCAGGTCTCTTTGTTATCCGGGCTTTTGCTTTTTTTACTATAAGCTAACGTGGAAGTGATTCGATTTAAACATAAGGATGGCGATTATTACACCTGTTATATTATCCTAAATATACCTAGTATGTTTTTCCAAAAACAAAAAACCGGCCAATTGCGAGTCGGACTCACACGTACTATAAAAACGTCAAAAAATCACGTTTGTTGTATGGGAGCCCCCTTAAATATTAATTTCATTCTGTTTTTTAGAATTCTTGTTATAGCGCGGCAACAGAAATACATCATCATGTGAAAATTCAACTGTCTAACTATCACGGTTCCTGATTTACAGCCCTGGTGACAGACGGACAGACAGACAGACAAACGGACAGCGGAGTCTTAGTAATAGGGTCCCGTTTTACCCTTGGGTACGGAACCCTAAAAAAGTTCAATATGTTTGGTGACAACCTGTGAAAAACTGTCAAAATCGTGTACAAGCCGTTTCGACAATATTACTTGCATTTTTTTTATTAGGGACGGTTTAAACCGCAGCAAACTAAGATTATGTTTTAATTATGATGCTTCTGTGATTTTCATGCACTCATGGAATGGGCCAAGGCCAATAGACTTTTTCCAATGCACTTAACTATGTGGACCACGTTCTATGATACATACGTTTCTATATTATATTATGTAAGCATTATACTATGTAAGGCCATATAAGTAAGTACCTATTAAAGATAAAACACTAGTTATAGTAGACATGCCAAAGATTGAATAGTGAGTAAGCATTAATTTGATGATAAAAATAGGGGTGAGACATGGAATTACAATTTTAGGGCCGTTTTGGAAATTGACGAGTTACAAAACTATATTTTATGCATCTGAGATTGCAACGAAGAATTAATATAAAATTAAATTAATTAATCTTAATTATTTCTCATAATGTTATTCTAAATATTGCTATAACGTGTTAGGTTATTCCAAATAAAAAGGAATTAATTAAATATTAGTCTTTATTAATTATAGTCGCGAATAAATAATTAGTTTAATTTTGATTTTTATAACTAAAATGCAAGCGTTCTAACATAACAGGGGTACTTTTATAAAGTTATTTATTATGCTGTACTTATGAAATCAAAATGTATTGAAAATTAAGTTTTTTACATGGTCGCGGAGCTTTAATTTTTTTTTTTTTAACTTTAAATAACAATGCTCTACAATCTCTATGTCTTACTCTACATCATAAAAAAAGAAAATCACAGTTATGGAATTATGTTCAGGAGTACATTATACCTCAATGGTCCAGTATTAGCTATTTTGATTGGACTAAAACAACCGCTTGAAACCTTTAACCAGTGGTGGCCAAATAGCTGCCATCATATTTTGAACTTTATGCCCTTGTGTTAGAATTGAAAAACAATGAAAGTTAAAAATGTTTATACTGGTCAAATAAGTAGTGGGCGACTTAAAAAGACAGAAGAAAAAATATGGTGTCAGTTACAAGTCACCTTATTAAATTCATCGTAGTCATCATTTCTGCGTCCACTGCTGAACATAGGCCATAGGCCTCAACTATTGACTTCCAGATTGGTCAGTTGGAAGTAGGGTTACCAACAGTTTTACAGCTAAATATAGAATTATGGTTAAAAAAAAAAACAAAAATATAGTATGCTTAAAAATATTGTATTTTAAGGGAAAATGAAAGCAAAACCTTATTATCTTTTAATTGTTTATTTTTTACATTTAAAACTATATTTTCCAGCACTTCGTGCATCTTTCTATAGTTTTTTGTTTTTAATAAAAGTTTCATAAGCTTCTTGACATTTAATGTATACATTTATATAAATTAACAGCTCATTTTTTATCAGTGAGACGCTCGCTCTATTTCTGTCATCCCGCCATTTCGAATTCATGACAGAAAATATCCTTTCTGTCAATGCTGAAGTGGCGGGAATAGACAGCAGGTAAGAAATAATATTAAGTAAATTTGAAAATAGATTTTTTGAGGTTTTAAAAATGTACACCTATTTATCTGCTGTGTTTTTTTCAGTAAATTTACTGGAGTCTATGATTTTAGCAAACATTTCGTTTAGAACGGTAGTTTTAGTATATAGTTCATCCATTTTAATATTCAGTTTTTGTAATTTTAATAATCAAAGATCAGTGTACAGTGTACAGAACTAACACTATTAAAACTGCACAAAAACCAAAGAAACAAACAACCGCTAAAATAATAAAAAAATATAACAGGTTAGGTTAGACGTTGTCAAATTTGATATTTAACGTAGTAATTTGGAGCGAATCACATGACGAGAGATACGTTCGATTTTACGCACATTGCTTTAATCGAACGAACGGAACGTATGGTAATTAAAGGTACATTCACAAATTGGAGAAAGAATTAAAGTATATAGTTATAGTATATATAGTTTTTTATTGTAAAATATTGATTCACTGTATGAAAATATAGTATTTTGTTGTATATTAGGTTGGGGAAAAAGTCTTTTCGCATTATAGTATGTATGAACTTGTAATAAAATCTCTTTGCCTGTACTATTTGTATCTGACTGACTTTAGTATCATTAAAAGTTTAAATTTTAAAAAAGATAATTCAAAATTTAAATTAGAAAAATGTGTGTTTTTCATTTGTTTTTCGTACTGTCAAGATCAGTGATATTAATGAAGAAATTCGATACATTTTAAAATTTTACTACAAAAAAGGTAAAAATGCAACACAAGCCACGAAAAAAATTACGATGTTTATGGACCTAGTGCAGTGGTCGACGCTCTGGTCACCCTATTACGGATAAAATTGATGCCATTTTTGAAAAAGTGGAGCAAGATCGGCATATCAGTAGTTACGACGTAGCTGAAGAACTGGGAATTGACCACAAAACAGTTTTGGTGCATTTGAAAAAAACTGGGTACACAAAAAAGCTCGATATATGGGTACCCCACGAGCTCACTGAAAGAAACCTAATGAACCGTGTACTCATCCACTTATTTCATCCAGCCATCTTCCTAAGGTCGTCGGTCCATCGAGCTGGGGGGCGTCCTACACTACGTTTGCCAAGGTGTGGTCTCCACATAAGAACGCGTTTACTTCGCCTTTCATCAGTTCTGCGACAGATGTTGTCGGCCCACTGACACTTAAGCTTGCTACATTTATAGACTGATCAGGCATCCTCACCATCTTTCTAGGAACTTGAAGTAAGCGTCAGCAACAGTGACACACGAACACCCAGTGGCGGGCATTGGTTTTATTTCGAGGTAGGCAGTAGATACTGACAATGTGTGTTAGTGATGAAAATCAGTGGTTTTCAACAATAATCCAGATTTTAAGTGCCTACTGCCTACTTCATTTCAATTATCAGGTAGGCACTGCCTAATTGCCTATATGCATTGCACGCCCCTGCACACGAATTCACTTTATACCTAATAATAGCTATACCCAAATTAATGTATCATCAGGGTTCAAGGAAATCGAACACAAATATGAATTTGAGTTTTTTTCCTGAAAAGTTTCCCGCTGCTTATGGGCGAATCTCATATTATATCAGTGTGTAATAACCCCCCTCCCCCCTCCGTGTATTGAAATAACCCCTCAGCCCAGGAAAAAGAGAGTATATTTATTAATACGCGGTTTCTCAATTAATTATTTCTGTTTTAAATACGCTAGCAACGCTCTCGATGTTGAATCCAGATACTAAATTGTATTTTTTAATTGATATACCGGGTGTAAAAGGAAGGTAGAGTGGATTTTACTGCTTATACTCGTAGGTACATAATTTAACAACTTTTTCTACAGGGCAAAACTTAGAAATTAAAAAAAAAACACGTATACTACGTATACTTAGCCACTGATTAACAAACCCGGTTTTTGTTGTTGACTTTTTTTACATTTAAAAAAAGCAGCTATTATATTCAGTGTAAAAATATAACAATAATTTAGCTTTTCATCGGCCGATTGTTGGATCGGTCCTTTAATTATCATATGTTTTAAATATGACCGTGTGTAACAATTCGTAATCATTAGAATAGTTTTTTACGAGATTGCTACCATGTAGGTACCTTATTTTTGAGTTCCCGATATTTCGGCACTGTTGCAAACGCCATGATCACGGAGTAACTGAAGATACTCCGTGATCATGGCGCTTGCAACAGTGCCGAAATATCGGAAACTCAAAAATAAGGTACATGGTAGCAATCTCGTAAAAAACTATTCTAATGTTAGTGACCATGAAAGTTTAAAACAATATAATTCGTAATCAGATGATATTCATAGTAATTATAAGACCGATCCACCTATCTGCCGATCAAAAGTCTGTAGTACGTGCGGAATCTATAAATTGCAAAACGCGCTTAACACGTCCACTTTCGACCTAGTAGCCTGCACTGCAGCGTAAAACTCAAAGGGATATACCGATAAATGGACAGCAGGATCGGAGCTGCGAACGGGTTAACAATGCGAATACTCACTTTAGAACATTCAAACGATGCGCGTATCACGGAAATTCAATCTATTCTGTGCCATGTCCTTGAAAACGTTGAAAGGGATTGGAATGTGAAATTTCAGAGTATTTTGTAAAAAAAAAACCGGCCAAGTGCGAGTCGGTCTCGCGCACGAAGGGTTCCGTACCATTTTCTATAAAAACGGCAAAAAAAAAACACGTTTGTTGTATGGGAGCCCCCTTAAATATTTATTGTATCCTGTTTTTTAGTATTTGTTGCTATAGCGGCAACAGAAATACATCATCTGTAAAAATTTCAAGTCTCTAGCTTCATGAGATACAGCCTGGTGACAGACGGACAGACAGACAGACAGACGGACAGCGGAGCCTCAGTAATAGGGTCCCGTTTTACCCTTTGGGTACGGAACCCTAAAAAGGAACAAAATGTGTTGCGAAACATTCACTACTACCTAGCATTGGTCCGATTTTCGTCGAAATCGATTTCAGCGTGCTCAAAGAGAGAACGAGACTTGAGAGGACTACTCTCTAACTAAATGTTAGTGAAAAAAAAACTAACATGGTGTTGAGAAAACTCACAATAAACCTCATTGGCCATTTTACATTATAAAAAAAAGAAGAAAAAAGTGTGATCGACGAGAGCGCGAGGCTTTTGTTTTTTTATACTGTTGTCTTTTATTTACGCGAACACGATACATTTAAATGAAACTACTTTTACGGATTTTTTCGCGATTTATTAACATTTTATTTAACCTGACGTTTCGAACACTTAACAGCGTTCGTGGTCACCAGTAGACTAAGGGGTTATTCGTCTTTACAATATTTTGAAAAAATATAAACTACCGTCACTCAGTTAATATTAATTTGGGTTCCTATTTACGCATAAAGAGCTAACTGTATCTAGAGGTCTTGCAGTGCGGGGCCTAGCATGGGATTTCGTTAAAACAGGATCCCATGCTGATGGTATTTTCCAACCATCTTCACTTTTGTTTTTTTCTCTCACAACATGGGCCGTGCCTGATTACAGCAATTATTTTCGTTTGCCTAATTACTGGTTTTTCATAATGATAACTGATACAATATGTCAAGAATTACGCTCGTAAAAGTCAACACTGTTTTATTTACTAATGTGCTGGATCTGTAAAACAACTCATTGCTACGTGCTGCCGGCAGCTGCCGCGGCTACCTACGTACCACCTGACCACCGCGCGCAAGACACGCTTACTCGACGCTTCGAGAGACTAGGGTTCAAGACTTTAAGTGTGCTGCAGTGGACTTACCAGTCAGGTTTTTCTTTACTACTATCGACATTTATTTTAAAATGTAATCAAGACAACTTTTATTCGAGCTTCAGATAACTTCTCATCTCATAATCCATTATCATTTACTGACATTGTGCAAAGTGCAAACGTTACTAAACCTGCAACGTTCAAATCGTAAGAAAGGCTCAACAAAATCATGACAAACAAAATTTAAAACTTACTTTAGCTCGCTACAAATTCCGTTAGTTGAAAACATTGATGTAACTCGTCAAGAATCGACAGTAGTTGAAAATAGAAATAGTTCTACCCACAAAATTTTTAGTATACATTTCTTGTGCTTATTGTTTCGATTTGTCATTGTGTGTGTATCTCTCTTATGTCAATAAAGATATTGTATATTAATAAAATCACTATCTTGCAGGATGAGTTCAACGAACTACAATTGGAGATTGAGTGTACGGTGGCTGATGAAGAGCTCGTACAAAGCTTATACGAGGAGCGCGTCAGGTTTGAGGACGAGTTTTACGTGGCAGTCGCACGCGCAAAGCACTCGCTTTCGTCGAGTCGTGTGCGATTTCGGACTTGGAGCGTTTGCGACGACTACCAGGCATCATTCCGGTCGCTGCATCACTCCGGAGTCCGGACATAATCAGGTTGGCTCCATCCGTAACTTTAACGTTAAGTTATACCGAATATAATATCTTTGCTGAAGTTTTATAGCGCATCCAACAAATGGTTGGAATTTCATTACGTTTACTTCTATCACTGCCGCACTCAGAGACGTTCATTAAATTAGTACTAATGTGGCATTAATAAATAATGAAATAATAAATTGTTTCCACAATCACACCAATTAGCTAGCCCCAAACTAAGCATTAGCTTGTACTATGGCGACTAGATAACGGAGAAACATACTTAAATACTTTTATAAACATCCATGACTTAGGTGCAAATGCTCGTGCTCATCACACAAACATTTGCCCCTCGCGGGATTCGAACCCGCAACCGCCAGGCTTTGTAGTCCGGAGGGCGAACCACTACACCAGACGGTTGTACGATTTCAAACATTTTACAGTCACCGCCAACTCAATTATTATCCGATACTGTTAGTATCAATATACCAAATTCAATACGACTTGCAGACCCTAACCACAGTACATTTATATCTATAAAGTATGGAAACTAGGCCAGCCTGTCGATTCTGTAAACAAGACCGCGCTCACTTCGTCGCTGCACTCGCTTATCAACGATAAATAATATGAACCTTCTTACTAACAAGATAGAGGCTATGTTCGTTTGTACGGCTAAGACGAGTTTTAGAGCGAGTCCGTTGCGTTGTTCTTAGTCTAATCGACCGCCTGTTTGTCGAGATACGTCAAATACATCAATGGAGCGTTAGGGTTGTCTTATAGAGTTAATTAAAAACCGCGCGAACTGAAAATAATAGAAATAAAAACAAAGCGTTGAACGGAGAGGATTTAAATATTACGTTTTTATATTCTACAGCGACAGTGACAACTGAGATCATCTCGTCTCGTATCGTCAGTATTCGGCATCCGCGACTCTCAGTACTCCTAGTTTACTTAGATTTCTCGTTGAGGCGTGCACATGTGTGAGTACGTCATTTTGCTGTTTATAGGTAGTTTCTTTACTGTATAGTATATATACTGTGCCCTAACGCGGTACTCATTATTATACTATACCCTAACTATCTACAACAACATGACATTGAAATCCTCATCGGAGGAGAATGGTTTTGGGACCGACTTGGTTCAAAACGTTTGAGTTTAGCTCGCAATCTACCTTCGCTCCAAGAAACCAAACTAGTTCGGATAGTAGCCGGTAGCCTCGGGATTCCACCAGAAACAAACACGGAATATATTCACAGCCTACCGCGAACATCGTTAGTCTCTCTCAACACATATTTATTTCATACTGTATCTTTTTAAGTGTTTCTATACAAAATTCAGGACGTAGTTCAGCAATTGTTTCACTACTTCTGGTAGAACCTACAATTCACCATTCGCGACTTTGCCATTTGATCTCTCAGTTCACACACACATTTGCAGCACAGTCATGTATCTATTACAGTATGGAAACTAATAGGCCTGTTTGTCGTGATACGTCAAATACGTCAATGGAAGTTTAGGGTTGTCGTCCTAAATATTTGATTCAAAATCGCGTGAACTATCAGAAGCGCATGCAATAGAAAGGAACACAAAGCGCGGACCAAAGAAGATTTAAATACTACGTTTTTACGTTCTACAGCGACAGTGACAACTTACATCATCTCGTCTCGTATCGGCAGTATTCGGCATCCGCGACTCTCAGTACTCCTAGTTTACTTAGATTTCTCGTTGAGGCGTGCACATGTATGAGTACGTCATTTTGCTGTTTATAGGTAGTTTCTTTACTGTAGATATATATACTTTGTTTGCAGTCATAAGGATGACCACTCCCTAATACCGTACCGTACCGGCGCTAAAATGCAATTATTCGCAACACGGGATCCCTTTTTACGCACTGGAAAAGAATCCCAGGGTTTTCAGTAATATTCATTGACAGTTTGACGGATTATTCACTTCACCAACGAAAGAATGAGTGACAATGCAGATAGTTGGATTTTAAGCCATTAACTATTTTTCAGATTGAAATACGTAACGGGAATATTGCATGGGAAAATAAAGTTTAAAAAGAGTTCGAGATCACACACAGGTTTACATTTACGGTTATAATGTATCATTATCATATAGATACAGGCTGTCCCTGAAATAATTAATCAAATCGAACAGACGTATGGCAGGGCTCATTTCCAAACTTAATTTTGTTTTAACTAGAAAAAAAATTCAACTGACAATTATTTACCTTGTGATTTCACGATGCAGTTTTCAATCCCATACAATTGATTAGTTTTGTTTGTTAAAATTTTAAAATTGTTTTTGACTTTGGCTACGGCCTCTCTTTTCAGTTTACTTTGATTAGGAGTTCTGAAATAATTCAGAGTGTGACATTACATTATTACAAATATAAAAATAATCCTTATGTACAAACAAGATAGCAGTAAGATTTTAGACTCTTTAAAACACGTATGTCACCGCTCATATCTTTTAAGGATTCTGTACCTCGAAAAATAAGTTTAATAAAAAACTAAAAACCGACTTCAAAATGAAACTAAAAAGCGAAAAATAATATTGACTGAAACATAGGTACCTAACCAGTTCTATTTGGAGTCGGTGCCAGCCATCGAGAGTTAAAATGTGTTCATTCGCACCGACTCCAAAAAGAACTGACTAGGTATGTTTTAGTCAATATTATTTTTCGCTTTTTAGTTTTATTTTGAATTCGGTTTTTAGTTTTTTATTATGCTGGGGCTTCACCTGCGTGACGCCTAACGTTCAAATAACGGCATGATTAGCGTTAACTAAATTAAAGCATTAAGCTACGCGCTAAGTGCGTGGCCACACTTATTTGACGTTTGATTCTAGCGTCTAGCGACTTAGTTAGCGTGTGATCAGTGAGTGTGTTATTTAAAATAAAATAAAACGCTTCCAAGAACTTAATACTTTTCTTATTTTGTCTACTCCATCCTCACTTAATAACTATGCACTTTAACATTTAATTCACAAAGAGTTTTTGAATGTGACCGTGTTTTAACATGTTTAGTGTAGTAGGTGTAGCCACAACAACGCACTAAACGCCCGCTTAATCCCTTTGATGTGTCAAAAGTTACCGCCGTCCGAGCTATCGTCTAACGTCTAATGTTATTGAAGCAAATTAGCGCACAAGGACCGGCCACACCTGCGTACTACGTCAAGTAGAGCACTAAGCAACGACATTAGACGCAGATGAAGCCCCAGCATTAAACTTATTTTTTTGAAGTCGGTTTAAAAGACAAAATGAACCATGCTATTATGGACCATGTTATCGTAAACGTTATGAAAACCCAATTAATAGTTAGATATAATTTATCTCTAGGTACCTACACTAAGTTAAAGCATTTTAAGCTGTTAGGTAAGCGATGTAGGGTAGTTATATTAGGGATCAATATTATTGTATTAAATACCGTACTTTCAGAATTTAATGAAGACTTTTGTGAAGTTCAAATAAAATGCTTTTATACATTACCCGCATTTTTATAAAGCTTCATCAACCTAGCGATAGCTAAGCGAGCGGCAGCGTGGCATTGAGAGCACTCTTCAGATAATTAAAGCCAGTTTATTTGTTTGTGTGGCGTTAGTTGAAAACATTGCTTATTACTCGTAGTTTCGGGTTCATAAATAAATATTTTGTCATCTGAATTTTCGTGGATGATTCTACTGATTTAATAGAACAACAGCTATGTACTATTACGATGTGTTTTTTTTTTCAAAATCAAGATAATTTCCCGTTTGTGTGGAATTTAATCCATTCAAACGGGAAATTATCTTTAGGTATTGTAGTAAAAAAATGCACATTCACAAAAATGTTTTCAATTTTTTTTTTTAAATTTATTTAAGGATAACTTACAAAGCATACACCACACATTTGACAGATAAAGAACTTAGAGTAATCTATTTTAGTGCTGCCTTAATTACCACGACATGAATCAAATGACGTAACATCTATTATTTGTTTAGTTAAAGTTAGGTATTAATTAACACTACTTACTGTAAACGATAGCATCTGTCAATTATGATTCGATATAACGTTTAACGCTCAACTTATCTCAACCTTGTCTAGGTTTCGCAAATGTTTTTTTTTTTTTTACAATATTTAAAATATTTTAAATTGAGATGTTATATTTTAAATTCTAATTTTAATCTTTTGTTTTATTTTATTATGTATTTACGAAATCTTAAATTTTAATTGGCTTTTATTGAATTGTTTCGATATTATGTTATTTTGGAATGTAGCTGTCTGTAATATGGGTGTTTTTTACCTGAAATAAAGATCTTATTATTATTATTATTATTATTTTAATTCTTTTTTCTCCATTCTTTCTATTAAAATAAAAGGCTGGGTAATTTCACCTTTTACGCGGACCTTAGTCAAGCGTAATGGGGCGTAGTACTGCTGCTGTCGAATTTGACGACATGAATTTTCTCGTTATTCGGCATGTGTTAAGAATTGTAGCTTTTTGCAGAGTGTTTATTATGAAGGTTGGGATGTTAAGGGCTTCAATACTTTTGTTTAGATTAAGCGGTATGACTCCAGTCGAAGATATTACTATTGGCAATATGTAAATGTTTTGTGCGTGCCATTGAGTTTTGAGCTCAATGGCCAGGTCTCGGTACTTGGATATTTTTTCGGAAACTGTTGACTGCAAATTATGGGTGTTGGGTATGGCGATATCAATTATATATACGGTCTTATTGGCTTTGTCAAATAAGGTTATATCCGGCCTGTTAAAATGGATAGTTTTATCGGTGATGATTGTGCGATCCCAGTATAACTTACATTGGTTATTTTCTAGAATTGTAGGCGGTGAATATTTGTAGTACGGTTCTTTTTTGGGGATAAATTTGTATGTATGTGCTAGGTGTTGATGTATTATAGAAGCAACCTGATCATGTCTGTGCTTGTAGTCAGATTGAACAAATGCTTTACACGCGCCTGTGATATGTTGGATAGTTTCAGGTGCACTGTTACAGTATCTGCAGAGGTCGGATGTGATTTCTTTTGTTATGTATTTGCGATAGTTACGAGTTGCAATAACTTGGTCTTGGATTGCCATCATCAAAGCTTCGGTCTCCGGGAACAGTTCGCCGCACTTCAGCCATGCGTTTGACTTATCTTTGTCGACGAATGTCTGGCTGAGGTCGGCTTTATGTCTTCCATGAAGCTGTTTCTGAGCCCATTATTATTATTATTATTATTATAAATGTCTTTTAATTAAGAAAGAGAAAAGTAAGATGCGGCGTTTATTTTCTAACTCTCCATTCGTTTTAACGTATTAAAGGAACTATTGTTTGCCTAAATTTGCTTAACGAAAAACACAAGTCAACGGCTAAGCGGACAAACGACGGAAATGGACCGAATCCGTGCTCCACTGCTTCAACTGTGCTACATAGGGAGCTGAAAGTTGGCGAGCCGTCAGATTGAATCTAATTTTTTACCCGACTACAGCGAAGCCAATAGGAAGGGTAATGATTTTGGCAGTATAAGTAAGTATGTATGTTTGTATGTTCCACCGTAGCGCCTAAACTACTAAACCGATTTTAATGAACGAAGTGTCAATAGATTCGTTATAATGGCCCGGGTGACATAAACTAAATCTGTGTGTATCAAAAGAAAGGTCTTGGCGAGCACATTACAAATGTCTATATTTATCTTAATGTTACAGTCAAAATGTATCTTTAAAATATGGTCGTACGTTTTTTAACTTTTTAAGTAGTCGGGTTATTTTTTTAAAACTTTAAGTATAATAATTTATTTCATAGCAATAGCAGTTTAAATTACCTTATTATGAATAATAATTTCGGAAAGTCTGATTCGGATTACATGCAATGTTTTTGAACCAATAAAACCATTTTAATTCTGTAAATAAAACAGATCTGAGCTACTCGTCCTATTTTTTTACCTTATCTACACAGATTTCTTTTCGCTTTGTAAAGTTCGTTCTTTTGGTTTTGTTGCAGTATAGTGAAATAAGATTCCTATTTATTTCGATATAATATAAACTTCTTTTCTATCGGTTAGTGAGATATTTGGCACCTTGCCTGTAGGTGTACGGACTAGCAACGTGACGTGCGTGTGACGTCATAGCGAGATCAGGAAATACTATGCATGTTGGCAAAGAAAAGGCACTTACACTTTTAAATTCTAATCACGTAACTGTCTATATGTTTTACAAAGAGTAGGTATCTGCATAGCCAGTAACGGATAAGATAAAATAACAAATACAAGGACTGGGCGGAGATCTATTTTGAGTTTCAGTTAGATGGTCTATTCTGAGCTTTTCTTTATTTAAAATAAATAACACTTGAAAAAAAAACCATCGACCTCAACCAACAGGGACTCGAACCCACGTCCCATCACATGCCGGGAGAGTGCTTTACCAACTAAGCTACCGAGGACGTCAAGTGACACGATGAAATTTCTCAAATGTTTCTTCTCGCTGTCGAAGCCAGCGTATCTCCGATAAATGTTGTAGCTATTGTATAGCTGAGTAGTATACTGCCCGTCAACACCCGATAGAAATATTTTTACAAATATTTGACTATTGGTTAAGATCAGAAATTTACTTATTTAGTATATTTTTTCCATATTTGCTTTATAAATGCGAATTGTTTTCTTATGTATTTCAGTTAATAGAACTTAAAATAAGCATTGAGTCATAATTATCTGTACAATGATATAAAATCAAAAAGTTGCATGCTTAAATAAGCACGAATATGTGTAGTATGAATAAATGAAATAGTTGCATAAATGTAATTAATAAGGCTATGCTATGGAAAGGTCTATGTTGGGGATCTCATTAAGGGATAAGATCCGGAACGAGGTCATACGACATAAGACTAAGGTGACTGATATTGTCCAAAAATGTAGCAAGCTGAAGTGGCAGTGGGCTGGCCATGTCTGTCGCAGAACCGACGAGAGGTGGAGCAGGAAGGTTCTCGAATGGAGACCACGCTTAGGCAAACGTAGTGTAGGACGCCCCCCGGCTAGATGGACCGATGACCTGAAGAAGGAAGCCGGCAGCGACTGGATGCTGAGGGCGGGAGATCGTGCGCTGTGGCGCTCCTTGGGGGAGGCCTATGTCCAGCAGTGGACTGCAACAGGCTGATATGATGAATTAATAAGGCACATCAAATTTCACCAATATATCATCGATTGGCAAATGTTATGAAAAACTATTATTCGAATTTATTTGTGATTTTAAAACATATTTTTAATCGCAATGAACACCGAAGTGTATTCCGCAATATTGCAAATAAAAACTTTTTTAAGTGGTAATTACTAATACTATAAAATATGTTTATGTTTGTTAATAAATCATTAATGACTAACAGGAATGAATTAAAATTTAGCACATAGTTTAGATATTGATCTAGCGTAACAATATTTTATTTATATTCAATTCTTGTGTCCCCGTTGGGTATTAAGTAATTAATTTGGTTTTGGCTCATTTCCGAAGCTTACAAAGTCGCCAGCAAAAATAGAATAGAATAGTATATTATTTATTTGGCACTCAAAATTGACACAAACATGAAAAAGAAAATAACATAGATAGACACAGAACTAATAATAATATTATAAATAAAAATAAATAAACGTGCCAAAAAGGACCCTCGCTCAGTATTCGCCGTGGCAACTTAAGGCTGCCACGACACTGATATTCTGCGAGGGCCTCAAACAATCAAAAATAATTAAATAAAAAAAATAAAATAAATAATCAACAAAATCCTAACAAACAATAACAAAGAAAAGAATATACACCGCACGACGTAACACAAAAAATAAAAATAAACACATTAGACCAGAGACAATGACAACCAGCTCAGTCGATAGCTCAGCACCGATCGTGTGCGTGTGCGCATGCCTTTATAAGCGTCGGCCGGAGTGCTTGCATTGTCTCTGGTTGCACGGCCAAAGAACTTACTACTAACTAAGTGATTATTGAATACTTCTTGTGACTTCTGCTCACTCAGTCCGCCATTTTCGCAACACAGGTAATTTGCGTAAAATGGTGTGATGCCACGTAATATGCACATGTTATGACTCATGTGGCATGGTTTATATTTTGAAAAAGCAACATCTTAATGTGTGTAGTGTACAACAAATTTTACCGTTTTTTATTAAATATCTTTTGAATAGAAACAGTGATTCAGAGTGTTGGTATGCTGACATAACAAAGCAAACATTGATAAAACGGTATGGATTGCGTTAATTATGTAATTAGGTACAGTAAAGTCAGGCAAGCCATTGTACCATATTTTTTATTGTTCAGTCTAATCGTTATTTTTACCTGATTTTAAAAGTTTACGTGTCAATCAAACTGTTATTATGATACATTATTTGACTGCAGCAATCATACATAAAGATTTCTAATCTAGTTTATTCCTGTGAATGGTTGAATAAACTAACTGTTATTTTAAATCTGAATTGCATAGTTTTCTGTAACAGCTAATGTTGGTAATCATAATAATTAGATTAAACAATAAATATATCAAATTTTAAAAACAATGTATTTTGCGCCGCAATTAAATAAACGAATTAACTGTATCCAGCTTTAAATTAAATTTTTACTACGAAGAGTAGATAACAGATATAAGTAGAGGAATTACAAAACAAAATAATTGTAAAACCAATGACTCAGATAAAATGCTTGTGCACACCTCACAAACTGTTGCCCCTTGTGGGATTCAAACCATATCGTTTATCCAGGACACATTAATAAACACTAAACCAAAGCAGTGTTGTATAACATAAAACTTGAACGTCAAATTCTATTCTACTAATATTTAAACGACGTTTGTTACTCTTTCACGCAAAAACTACTGAACGATTTTGGATAAAATTTTGCACACATATAGAATATGATCTGAATTAACATAAAGGATACTTTTTATCCCGGTTAAATGTTCCTGTGGGATATTTTGAATAAACTAAAGACCATGCGAGCGAAGTCACGGGCTTTAATTAGTACAGAATAAAACAAAACTGGTCTTACTACAAAAAAGATAGACTAGTGTTAAACACTTGATTATAATTAGTCAACCAATTTGGAATGTTGACACATCAGACATTCGAGACATATTATTAACAAACATTTTAGATTTGATAGTAACCGTGGCCGTGGCGATGGTGGATATGGCGGGCAGCGCGTTCGCGGAAAAAAGTGATCGCCCCGCAACATACGGGAATGGACAGGAGCAATGAGTGTTGCACAGTTATTCATTACTTAAGCACCTTGACTAATCTTAAGACTAGTGTTCAAACCTAGTCTATCTTTTTGTAGTAAGGCCGAACAAGTTTAAAGTAATACCGTTATACGATCCAGTCCCAATCCCAGAGATAACAACAGTACTATTTTTATTAATTAATACGAGTACTAAAGCAATAAACACACTCTATTGAATGTTATACGGCTCATTGGGCAGTCGATTTGTTGGATAACGGCCAGAGCCGTGTGTCACGGCAGATCAAGAGCAAGGTCTTCTGTCTGACCGTCTAGGGTTCATAATATTGCGACATCGGTCAGTTTTCAATGAATTATTTACGCTTTGAAACAAATTGAATAGTTTGTGAATATTGAAAAATTATTATTTGTATGCAGAAATTCTAGTTTATTATTCTTAGAGCATCTAACCAACTGCTCTAAGTCATTATTATTATTATATTAAGTGGCCATTAGACGCCCCGTCGTATTTACGCTTACTTGTGATTTTAAGACCTATGTTTTGTTATGTTAATTTTATCACTAGTTTGGGTTCGTTATTTGATTATTCAAGGTTTCAATTTAGTAATTTTCTTCTGCTTAAATCATCATCATCGTTTCAGACACAGGACGTCCACTGCCGAACATAGGCCATCCCCAGTGACATCCAGATCGGCCGGTTGGAAACGGCCTGCATCCAGCGTCGTCCTGCAACCTTTACCAGGTCGTCTGTCCACCTCGTGGGTGGACTCGGACGAAATCTGTTAAAGGATAGTCACCACAACTTATAGCTGCACTCTTTGTCTATCTTTTGCAACTTCTCGATGCCGAACAAATGCTGGTAAGCGCTCAACTCTTTTTCGTTTGGTACAAACTTACAACGAGTTGTTTTAAGGCCTTAACACGTTTAAATGACCTTGACGCGTCGAGCTCATACAATTTTACGCGTGTGGATGACCTCTAAAAATCGGAAAAACATGTTTTTTATGAAATAAATTTATGAAACGAGAATTTTCAAATAAAACTCTCAATTCAAAACATGCATATTTCCAAAATCTTGTTTTGCGTGAAAACAGTAATGAAATAGCTTGTGCCGTTTAAGAGAACATTTGCAATTTATGAAAAAATATACACTTTTTTGTGCATGTTTTAATCCAAGGGACTTAAGGGAAAATCAAAATTATTCAATTCAAGATGTTTATTAAATCCCCTTCTAGCATATCGTACTTTAACTTTTTAGATTAAATTAACAGGTATTCTGACAATTTTATTTTGATATTCGAGATTTTAGGCACTTGGTGGTGTTAAGGCCTTAAGCAATTGACATGGCGGTGACGCGACCAAGGTTTTTTTTTATAAAAATGGTAATTTCTGCTCTTAACCATAGTATAATAATGAGTTGACTTAACTCACAGAATAAGATTAAGTTCCTATGTTTACTTTTATAACTAACTAAATAAAAAGCTTCACGATTTCAAACATGTCTTCTCTTAAGTTTAATTCATGGTTATAGGTGCTCGTGCCAATTAAATACTAGGTACATAATGTTTATATTTTTAATCGAACAGTAATTTGCTCTTAGCCACTGTTTCTTTATCCAAATAAAAAAAAACTATGAGACTAACATTCGTGATCACTATACTAGCTAATGTCCAAAATGATATCAGCTGGCCAGCTAGAAATCAGTAACAACGACGGTACTACAACACCCAGATGTGAGACAATATAGAAAAGTTGGTTTTGTTCGTTTTTAACACCATGTATACAATACCTATAAGAATATTAGTTGCGAAGTGTAAGCATTAACTACTTTGTATAGCCCACGTTTGTTCGCGAATAACAAAGTTATTTCTATAAATACAATGTCTTTACATTGACAAGGTTATTTCGAAAGATGTCATTTATATCTCGTAGGTTATACTAAAATAACTGTCCAGGCGATAGAAAGCGTGCGGCGTTTGATTCTGAATTCGATCGAGAATATTGACATTACACGCATAAGGTTGTAAGTTGAAATTTTAAAAAGAGCATTTTAATATGTACGTGTAGGTACACATTTTTCATGTTACAAGTCTCATTTTACCCAAAACCTTTGATATCATCAAATATAATTGGTTAGATATTTATTTTATGAGATTATCTATAAGAATTATAAAATTTAAAAAACTATAATCCAACTACGTAAAAAAGTTTAAAAACGCACGTAACAGTATTTGGATTTTTTTTAAAATAATATAATTTAAATAGATATTTTTAATGTCCTTGTCGTGGCCTTTCTTTTTGTACCAAACACGTGGTGATTATCTTGGCTTTTTTTCAAGTATCTGAGTTTTAATTACGTCATGTAGAATTTTGATAAAATTGATATAGCCTTTGTGACCCGGGTCTTTATAACGAATCTTAGATACCGCTCATTAAAATCGGTTCAATAGTTTAGGCGCTACGGTGGAACATACATAAATACATAGACTGCCAAAATCATTTATCGTAATCGGTTACCTATCGTAAGATCGAAAATGTTTTCACCGAATTTTATTTGACGGAAAACTTTTCGGCTTTTTCCGTTTTGTTTTTTATTATTTCGTCGCAATCACGTTTGCCACTAAATCATTTGACCTATTATCAATTCGTTTTTTTTCATTAGTCCGACGTTTCATTTGGTCGATAAACTTTTTTCCGAAGTTATATTCGGCCGAAATAACATTTGTTCGAAGTATTATGTTACCGATTATTTATTTATTATGTTACCGATTACCTGTACCACTGCTTTATTTGCCATAATTCCATAACACCAAACGTTTAATACTCGTGTGATTTTTGGTTCTCTATTGCATTTCATAATTATTTTTTATATTATAGTTTAGTTTGCCCGAAAATTTTTCCTCATAATTATTAATTTTCCGTACTATCGCTTACCATAATACTTAAATCAAGAATTAAAAATGCAATATAATTAAAATCCCAAAACATCATAAGGTCCAAATGTATTTTCCATAAATATTATAATCCTTATTATGTAAAATCTATAAAATATATTTATCTGATAGTTTTAAAGCATAAACGTTATTGCACATAATTATAATTTATCCTTGTAAACTTTTGGAAACAAGTGTTGCAATATGTCAATTATTGCTACGAATGCATGCAAGCACGCATGCAGACATGCAGGAAGCAGCATGCAAGCATGCAGGAAGCAGCATTCAAGCAGGCATGCAGCATTCAAGCAGGCATGAAGCAAGCAGCACGCATGCAGGCATGCAGAAAGCAGCATGGAAGCAGTCATGCAGCATGCAAGCAGGCATGCAGCATGCAAGCTAGCATGCAGCATTTTAGCAGGCGTATAACATGCCAACAGCACGCAATCAAGCAGCATGCAAGCAGGCATGCAGCATGCAAGCAAGCATGCAGCATGCAAGCAGGCATGCAGAAAGCAGCATGCATAGGTTCCGCTCGTCTTCGGAGCTGCGGGCAGTGCAGTCCTTCCGCCCTTCCGTAACAATATCTGGCACCCATACTTGCACGGGTGCCAGAACTTTGTTACAGGGTGCGAGGACTGCACACCCTCCGCGCCTTCGGCTTTCAAATTACACTCTAGTATTGGGCAGACAAGTACCACGGCAAAGGACTACGGCCAGTCGGGTTTCCCAAATCGTTTTGTATGTCAACTTGGTTTTATTTTGTTTTAAACCTTATGGCTTTTTACAAATAATCCTAATAATCTAGAATCATAAATAAGAGAAAACATACATTTGACGTATTTTTTTTTTCGGCATGAATGGAATTTATGCAAGCAAGCATGCATGCAAGCAAACAAGTTATTCTGAGTGTGCTCCGCCAGAAGACTCACTTCACAGAGGTAGTAGTCGTTAAATTACGTAGGTAGGTAGCTTTATCATATTTGTGGTCAAATAATATTCGGTAAAATTTTATTTTGGTGAAGTGAAAGTATGGCAAATGAATCATCTGGCAAATGAAAAAAGTTTAAAAGAGACTTCGGCAAATAGTAAAAAGTTATTTTAGAATTCAGTAAAACGTAGTTCGGTAAAATGATACATAAGTCAAATAATACTTCGATGGTAACATGTGGCAAACGGTGCATATAGATAAAAAATAAGTTTAATAAAAAACTACAAACCGACTTCAAACCGACTACAAAAAAAAACAACAACATTCAGACGAATTGAGAACCTCCTCCTTTTTTTGAAGTCGGTTAAAAAGACTTCGATCAAACGTTTTTAGTCAAATAAAATTCGGACAAGTTAATTTCGGACAAATAATCGGTTCCCATCGTAATCAATACAAGTAATACTTTTATCCATAGCAGAAGCGGCAGATATTTTTTAAACAAAGCACCTCTAAAAGAAAACCTCTAAAAACACCTCACCGAAAATTTTGTATTGTTCTGTTTGCTAAGTGTAAGCCATAAATCATGAGAAGAAGCATCTTGTCTTGCTTTGCCATGTATAAAATCGTTATTTCTTTTTAAAACAACTATATTAAATTATGACGTTGTGTCAGGGATAAATCTCTACGAATAACGAGAAAAATATAAAATTACATAGTTAATTAATGGGTTTCTAATAAAACATAATATTACATTGCTCGTATATCGGATTGACGGTCAACTGTCATAATACGTTATTAAGTTAATGAGATGTTACGATTTATTAAAGAAACAATAAAATAACAAAGAAATAGCTGATTTGCATATCAAATTACCTAACGGATGAAATATTTTTAATTGGTATAAGTCTATACTAATATTATAAAGAGGAAAGATTTGTACCTATTTTTGTATGTTTGTATGTTTGTAATGAATAGGCTCAAAAAGTACTGGGCCGATTTAAAAAAATCTTTCACCAATAGAATGCTACAATTTGACATAGGCTACATTTCATTTTGAAAAAAAATAGGGATCCTTGGTAAAATTTGAACAATGTAACCGAAGGTGTAGAAAAATGAGTCTTAAAATGTCTTTCGTCGAATGCGCTGCCGAAACTATTAGCGATAATTGTCTACCCCGTGCGAAGCCGGGACGGGCTGCTAGTAGTGAATATACTAGTATTTCGTTTCGAATCAAATTAGGATAAAGCAAATCATTATGTTAGCTTTAGTATTGGTATACATTTATCCTCAATGGATCAATATAAGAAGTAGGTAGTTTAATTAGTTTTTTTATAGACGGAAACTTTACCAATGTTTCTTTAAGGTACCTAACTGCTGAAGATACAGCGAAATGTATTTCTAAGTCATGCATCCGATTACGATAAAACTTCGGTGAATTTTTAAAGTTGTTGGTGGTTCAATAATTGATAGAATCAGGCGTTACTTTGCGGAAATCCATAACTAAATAATTATGAAAATGTAATTATTTTGCTTACAACTTCCGCTTAGTTACGCCGGCATAGGAACTCCAATTACACCACCTGTAACCCACAATCTGAGGACAATCACAGGCACATGCAAAGAGCACCGCCCTCCCTCCCTCAAATCGCATGCGAAACAAACGAATGCAAAAATGTTGTTTGTTCATCTCGCGATTCGCGAAGGACATCGGCTATGTATATTCATACCAAAGTCATCGTTAGCCTAACATCAACAGAATATGTTATATAATAATATTTGGAGAATTAATTTGCATTTTGGAATCATATTAGAAATAAAGTTTTGTAAATATCAAATAACATTATCTACAGAGTGAGTAGTGTTATTAATCTAATATATTTATTTAAATAAGGCATTTATCAAAATAAATTAATGGTCAATGTTATAATTACTTATTATGAATGAGAGGTCCCACGTTACAATGTCAGATCTATCAGTATCCCGCCGTGATTGCGGGTGGGTGCATTGCAAAATAATGCCCAATAGGAAAAACAGTATAGGTATTTCCCAAGTGACAAAGGATATGTATGTTTTATTATTAGCTTCAACTATAATAACTATGTAATCGGCTTGTATATGTTTTAAACTTACTTTTAACTGACGTACCAATTTAAAACTTAAAAGCATTTAAAATTTGGATTGCAATACAAAATTTTACACCGCGTTACTGGTCTGATGCCATCATCATGGCATGTCATGGTGCAACTCTTTAAGGATTACTTTATTTTAGAAATATTAGGAAAAATATGACGACCTCCGTAGCCGAGAGGCGAGCACGCCGGATTGTATATGGCGCCGCCATCTCTGAGGTTCCGGGTTCGATCCCCGGTCGGGTCAATGTGGAAAACGAACTTAAAAATTAAAATTATTCATTTAAGCAGTTTTTTTTTTATAAATATTGGACAACATCACATACATTGCTCTGATCCTATGGAAAGTAGCTAATGCACTTATGTTATAGAAATCAGAAACAACGACGGTACCACATAATATAGAAAAGTTCGTTTCCTAAATTGACCCGACCGGGGATCGAACCCGGAACCTCAGAGATGGCGACACCATATTAGTCCGGCGTGCTCGCCTCTCGGCTACCGAGGTCGTCCAACTTTTCTATATTGTCTCGGGTCTGGGTGTTGTGGTACCGTCGTTGTTTCTGATTTCTATAACACAAGTGCTATAGCTACTTACCTTAGGATCAGAGCAATGTATGTGATGTTGTCCATTATTTATTTATTCAAAAAAAAGTAGGTAAAAAACAACTTCCTATAATAGGGACAGTTCTGGCACCAATGTTGATCGACGGAGCAAAGAGTAGGATTCGCTCTGCGCATCTTACGAGACGATCATCGTACCAGAGACGCGTGTGCGCTGAGCTAACAACCAATGCCGACAAGCGGTGCAGGCGCGTCGCACTACTAGCCGCTCACGTAATTATAATGGTGTTTTGCGCATCTTTTGCCCAAAGCTCAACATCAGTGCCGCTAGTTAAAGTTAGTTTTAACTGCTAGTTAGTAACGAGAAAAGGAAAAAAAAACGTGATAAAGTAACGTATAAAGAATGTTATTCAAATACATAACCAACGTATTTTTATTTCACCTAAAATAATATACTATAGGTATTATTTCGGATCTTTATTGACTTATTTATTATGAATAATTTGAAACCTCAATCGCTCACGACTTTGTTCAAATTATCGTAGTGTTAAAGAACATAGTCATACGGTCGTGGTAACGTCATTTGGAATATTAACAGGGCCATAACCATGAACTCTTAAAACAATCTCAAAGTTGTCAAATCTGTCAATTTTGGTACGTCATTTCATACAAAATTTGACAGAAACGATAATGTTTGACAGATTTGTGATTGTTTTAACAGTTCATGGTTAGGGCCCAGGAAACTAGTCCGATCGTCGATCGTCATATAAAATATATACCAAAATTGACAGATTTGACAACTTTGAGATTGTTTTAAGAGTTCATGGTTATGGCCCTGATGGCGACTGTACAATCCTTTGACATAATATGACCAACTCAAACTTTAACAATGACAATTTACCGCGTGATATAATAAATCATTAATATATTAAACAATGTCGAGTTTGTTACAACACTTATAACTCGAGAACGGCTGGACCGATTTTCATGGTTTATAATTTGTTAAATTGGATTCGTCTCTGCCCCGAATAGCAGAATAAATAATAAAGATATGAGAAAAGCTAAAGAAAAAAAAACACTGTTAAGCGTAACGAAGTTCGCAGGATTCGCTAGTATTTTAACTTCGATTATACACGGTGTTACTTTGCATCCTTGCCATATTAACAGAGGTAACTATATCACTGACAATGATAACAAATCAGTAAAAAAAGAAAGACCTAATTCTATTTTTTTTTAATCTTGAGTATTTTATTTTATCGACAATCTATTAAACACAACACTAATTATCGAAACGCATGCACATCACTGTTCTTATTCATCGGCACAAAAGACTTTGTAGTATTACTTGATTAGTGATCGCGTACCGTTCGAGCCAAAATCGGCGTATTCCTATGTGTACTGCAAAACCAAATTTACTAAAAACTTAGTGTACTTTTATTTATGGGAGTCTCTAGTTTATCTAAAAAATAGGTATTGTTCCCTACTTTTATCTCTGTGAATATGGCAAGGATGCAAAGTAACACCGTGTATTTATGTCTAGATTCCCTCTTCGAGTGTCATAAACGTCAAAAAATATATAAGCCAACTGTTGGCGCCAAAATTAGTTTCGCCCGCTCAGTGGCGCTCTTGTCACCATAGCAACCCATAATTGTTACCATAGCAACCATAGTTGTTACTCGCTTAAATCTGGCCTGTTTTTATGGTTACAATTGCAGCACCACACTCTATCTAGACATATTTATCATCATCATCATCATTTCAGCCACAGAACGTCAACTGCTGAACATAGGCCTCCCCCAGTGACTTCCAGATCGGCCGGTTGGAAGCGGCCTGCATCCAGCGTCGTCCTGCAACCTTTACCTTTACGACCTGGTAAAGGTTGCAGGACATGATTATAATCAAAGCATTTTAATAAATTTTGGACAGCATCACATACATTGCTCTGATCATAAGAGTCGTATTAATCACGTGATGTTTTTAGCAACTTACTCTTATGCTCGGGCTTCACTTGCGTGACGCCTGATGTTCAAATAACAGCATGATTAGCGTTCATTAATTAATGCACAAAACTATGCGCTTAATTAATTTGTTAATCTCTGTGTATGTTTTTTAGCTTATAATTATAGTATTTAAGTTGTTAATACCTATGTTAGTTTTTTTTTAAATTAAGTAGTAGTTATAAAACTGTAACTGGCCCACTGCACGTTTTGGCTCAAAGGTGTTAGTGGAGTGTGCAAATGAACACAAAAAAATAAATAAAAGTGTAAAAAAAAACTAAGAACCGACTTTAAAATGAACTTAAAGTGAAAAATACATTTCTAAATAAAACATACCTAATCTTCATTTTTGGAGTCGGTGCTCCATGGAGAGTTAAAATGTGTTCATTAATCGCACCGACTCCGAAAAGAGCGGTAATGTAAACTTTTTTTAAATTTCAGCAAAAGTTTATGTCTAAGAACGTTCAATATTTTCACGAATATTAAATTATTTTAGGGTTAAGATGACAAATAAACATTTCATTTCATCAAATTGTATAATTATAAAAAACAAATTAAGTTAACTATCATTTTAAGAAACATTAGTTTATTTTATTTTTTAAATTACTGCTGCTCCGGCTGAACAGTCGATTTTTCCTGTGCCATTATTAAACATCCGCTCGCATCGAAAGTGCGGCGCGCGATAAAAAAAAACTTACGTGCCATTTTCCCGAATTTTTTGATAAAGTTGTTGTTGTGTGGTTAATTACTATCAAAAATATCTACTTCAAATAGTAAAGACGACGAGTAAAATATTAATTCAACCCCGTCGGTAATACATATCGAGGCACGAAACGCGAGTGATAGCCTGTTACCGCCAAAATCCGGAGAAAAACGCCAATATTCGGAGAGAGAAAGTATTTTAGATTATAGTTAGTTTTTTTCCTCGCAATTGTGTTGAAAAACGTCGTATGCAACTCGTGTGCATTGATCATTACACACTCTGCTTCCATACCGCGCTCGCCTGCGGCTCGCGCTTAAAATAATACCTCGTGTGTAATGACCAACTTAGCACACTTGTATCTTAATGTACTAGGTATTACACGATAGGTCAAAAACGCCACGGAAAAGTTTATATATACCGCATCAAAATTGGGACAATAAATTGTTAACAGTTCAGCAGAGGTGCGCGAGTTAGTCCCTGTGGTACGCAACTTTCGATGCAACTAACACGTGTCGATCGGTGTTTTGCTATCGAGTTGGACATGTTTCTATTGTTTTTTGATCCCGCTCACGCTATTGTGTCGAGTTTTACTACGTGTAGAAATTGGGGAAATGTATGTTTTGTTTTATAGTGAAACATAGGTAGGTTACTATGATGAGACAAAAATGAATATATTCTTTTAAACTTTCATGGTCACTAACATTAGAATAGTTTGTTACGGGATTGCTACCATGTACCTTATTTTTGAGTTCCCGATATTTCGGCACTGTTGCAAGCGCCATGTTCAGTTACTCCGTGATCATGGCGCTTGCAACAGTGCCGAAATATCGGGAACTCAAAAATAAGGTACATGGTAGCAATCCCGTAACAAACTATTCTAAGACAAAAATGAATTATTTTTAATTGCGTCAGAACTAAATTCGCACACTTCTTTCAAGGAAACCTGGAATTGACTATCCTATCTATTATAAATTGTTGTATCTATCATATAATTTTTGGCTGGCATTCGCCAGATCTGGACGCACCCTTATGGTTCTTGTATTAAATGGTAGATGGGGACCAAGGATTTATGGGAACATTGGCCATAGACTCTTAAAATTGCATTCTATTCTAGTTAGTTCTGACCCTGATTTTGCGAATAACTGCAAAATCAGAGACCACGTGTAGTACCGTAGAGAAACGATGAAACAATTATTAATATGTTTGCTAGGATTTCGTTTCATCCTCGCCACACATTGATTGGCAATAAATTGATTCGGGATATCGTCAATGATTGGGTTTAATGGAAAACAATGTGTGCAGCTTGCGAACACTAGCCTTGCGCGAATATTACTGCAGGTGGTGCTGGCAACTATATGTCAATGTCAACGGCAAATTAAAAAAAACATACTTAGGCTCTTGTAAATTTTTGTTTTTAGCAATTCCATGCAAGGTTTAATTGAAGATAAATAACACTTGAAAAAAATCATCGACCTCAGGTGGGACTCGAACCCACGTCCCATCGCATGCCGGGCGAGTGCTTTACCAACTAAGCTACCGAGGACGTCACGTGACAAGATGAAATTCCTCAAGTGTTTTTTCTCGCTGTCAAAGCCAGCGTATTCTGATCAATGTTGTAGCTATATGTATAGCTGAGTAGTATACTACCGTCAACACCCTATAGAGATATTTTTACAAATATTTGACTATATAACATTGATCAGAATACGCTGGCTTTGACCGAGCCATACACTTTTTTTTTATTTGTATCTCCCACAGAATAGGGATACGCTACCCTCCGTGGGGTATCTCCTTTATCGCATTGCCCAACATATCTGGTTAGCCTAATAGTCGACTGGCAGGGAATGCCTCATAACATTAAACTCTGTGCAACACATTTTAAATAAATAAATGGTTAAAGTTTTTCGTAAATTTTGTCATTTTATAGTTACAGTAAACGTCCCGATTGGCAAATAGATAGATAGATACTCTTTACTTATTGCACACCACTTTGTTTGGTGTGTGTGAGTTACAGTTGATATTGACATACAATTTAGGCGGTCTTACCGCTAAGAGCGATCTCTTCCACTAGCCACTAGTAGCGTAGGTAGGTAGAAATACAATACATCTTTTTTTTATAAGATTTCATATCTTATACCTATACGTGGAGCTATATGTAAATTTGTTCCTCAGGCCTTAGTCAAAACTATTTCCTCCAACAAAGAGAAAATACGTTACGAAACACGTTTTCTGAATTGATCCAAACCATTTCAAGAATCGAACCTGAGAATCTTTGAATAGGTAGGTGAATTACTATTACACTTATCAGTTCTGAGACTCTTTACATTGATTCAATAGAAAAAAACCGGCCAAGTGCGAGTCGGACTCGCACACGAAGGGTTCCGTACCATTATCTATAAAAACGGCAAAAACATCACGTTTGTTGTATGGGAGCCCCCTTAAATGAGTATTTTATTGTTTTTTAGTATTTGTTGTTATAGCTGCAACAGAAATACATTCTGTCAAAAAAGTTACGGGAATTGATGCTTTGTTTATGGTTCCAAATTCAAAATTATATTTTTTTTGTTGTTGTTACATTGGCACAGCTGTTTTCCATTTTGGCGCGGAGTTTGAGTTACATCTGATAATTAGATCAAATACAGTATTGTTTTTAGTTAAACCATATCTAGTGTGTATTGCGAATTTCATAATGGACAAAAACATCAAACAAAGAGTTTGTCTTAAATTTTGCCAATGGGATTTCGTGTTTGGAGTCTCTGAAAATTTTACAGAAGGCTTACGGTGAATCGACTTTATCAAAAACACGTGTTTATGAGTGGTACAAAGCGTTCAAAAGCGGTGGAGATGTGATGGAAGATTTGCCTCGCTCTGGTAGGCCATCAACGTCTGCTACTGAAGATAACATGGCAAAAGTGAAGGAAATAGTGACTGAAAATCCTCATTCAAGTTTGAGAGAGCTAGCCGTCGAACTTTCTGTGTCACACGAGTCGATTCGTACTAGGTATTTTAAATAATCAATTGGGTATGAAACATGTTGCCGCTCGGCTAGTCCCAAAAGACCTGAATTTTCTCCAAAAACTCAATCGCAAAAGAGTCTCTGGGGACATGCTAGAACGAGTCAATTCCGACCCAACATTCATGAAACGCATTGTTACTGGTGACGAGACGTGGGTTTACGAATTTAACATGCAAACCAGCCGACTTCTTTTTCCTAAACTCAAATTACCACTTCGTGGCATGCACCCGGTTTCATTCGGTAGAAGACATAAAGGAGAATTCGCGGCGAGAACTGAACTCGATTCCGGTAAAAGCGTTTAAAAAATGTTTTGATGATTGGATTATTCGTTGGCGTAAGTGTATCGCTTCTAAAGGGAGCATACTTTGAAGGTGATAAAATAAATTTGGATGAATAACTAACATTTTGTGTATTATTAATCTTTTCCCGTTACTTTCTAGACAGAGTAGTACATCATTTGTGAAAATTTCAACAGTATAACTATCACGGTTCATGACATACAGCCTGGTGACAGACGGACAGACGGACAGCGGAGCCTCAGTAATAGGGTCCCGTTTAACCTTTGGGTACGGAACCCTAAATACACCAAAATTATAACACAAGAGTTGTGGTATTACGAGTATTATGAGTCTGTAAACATTTCCGCGTGTTTACCTTATGATGTAATATTAATGATACATACTCAGATTATCAAAATGAACAATAATGTTGAGGTAAAAACCATTAACAACCTGACAATTTACTATTTTTAATACATGACAAGTGCGAACTATTTACCCTGGGGGTTCCATATGTATTTAAGTCTTACTAATATAAATGCTTTAATAATATAAAGTTGACTTTGCCATATGTTGTTAACAGTTATAAAATTACCTAGTGTTGTTAGGAATTATATCGAACAAACCTACCGTTGTTTATATTAATTAAAGTAGGTCTGTTGAATTACGCCTAGACGCTAATTACGAATAGAATAAAAAAAACAAAGACACACCATTGCTAATTTAAATCTTAATGCCTACGTTTAAGATAAACACGTCCTCTTTATTTTATAGAAAAATAGAACAAATAAGTGTCAACTTTAGGTAGGCGTTATTTGACAAACCTACTTAACCTACCTTATATGACTTAAAAATAGTCAAAAAATTGGTTGTCTTATGTCGGTACGGACTAAGAGCGTAGCGAATCCTAAGTCTATGGTACGGACAATACTTTTACTTTTACGTGATAACGACATAAAAAACATTGATGCCACTCGGACGCATCGGCCGATGGAGTGGAAGAGAGATAGATGCGTCACAAGCCGAACGCTTAGGCCGGTCGTACCTCTCTATCGCTTGTTCCGCGTTCTCGCTCGCATGCGGAACGTGACACTTTTTCGTGCGTGCAGCCGGAGTTCATCGATTTATAAGACGTTTACAAGTCAAAAACTTTAAATTGGATAATAGAGCAAAATTCCAAGCCTTAATGCATCTTTTTGGACAAGTTTACAATAATGTGTTGTGCCTTGTGGTTATGAAATTGTAGCAAGCAAAAGCTAGTTTGTATGAGAATGACAAATCAACAACGAGAAAAATCTGCTCCATATCTAGGAAAGCTTTTATTAAATAATTTGGTATATTATGTGAATACTAGCATAGCGCCGCATGGCGGGGGTGATAACGGAACTACTTGGCTCTATGAATGGGTGTTTCATTTTCGACAGGAAAAAGTTTTGATAGATTTTTCATATTTTTTTTTCGTACCATCACGTATAGCTTAAACAAAGCTCAAACAAACTATCAAAGAGAGCAGTTTCAATTTTTGTTAACAATGTTTTAGGAAGGTTTACTATTCCTTTGGAAGTTATTTTGATCAACTAGCAAACATGTGTGACGAAAATAAAATCATTTTCTTATTCGTATTTTCGTATAGGTATTCGGTTGGACCCATACTTCCACGGACGTCTGTATTTAAACATTAAAATAATTTAAAACAACTACAGTATTACACACAGACGGAACTCTAAAATACAAATTAACTTTTTTAATGCGATCTTCACAGACAAAAACCACAGCGTTGGACAATGACCAACCCAAGTTCAAATTTAATGACTGATGGTTAAATAATAACAGAGTTTGTATTTGATTTATTATCGAGTGATGATTAATAGATTGAAAATTTAATAAGAAGACGAATCATTTGTTATTTATTACCTATTATCCCTTTGACACAAAAAATTACAGTTTTTTAGGTTATCCAAGGCTTAGAGGTTAGCTGAGTATCTTCGTACATCGAAAGCGTAAATTTATTATCAGATGCTCCATACACTATCATCGAGGTTCTTTTGTACACCCTGTATATACGCAATTCTTTTATCTATTGCAGCCATAGCAGATATTTTTAAAATACGTAGCAAACCAGTTTTTAAAGGTTTTTGACGTGATAACGTCTTATAAATCGATGACCGGCTGCTCGCACGAAAAAATGTCACAATAAGCGATAAAGAGGCACGATCGGCCTAAGCGTTAGGCTGCGTTTCCACCAGAGATGAGCGAGGATGCGTAGCGAGGGATGTGTTTGTTAAGAACCAATAGAATCACTTCATTTACCTGGCCTTGCTCAGCGAATCAGTTTTTATTGGTACTTCACAAACACATTCCTCGCTACGCATCCTCGCTCATCTCTGGTGGAAACGCAGCCTTAGGCTTGTGACGCATCTATCTCTCTTCCACTCCATCGGCCGATGCGTTCGATTTACTTATAGTTTTGCGGCAGGCGTTTTGGCTATAAAAATTACGATATTAAACAAAAATAATATTTTGTTCTGTAAAAATATTGTTATGTTTAAAAAGATGCAATATAATATTACTCTCCAGTAAAATACTATGTGTAAGATACCAAATATTTCTGATTTCGTTTTTTAGAATAAAATCCAATAGGTAACAAAGATGAAGCAGCTTTTTTTTAAATTTTTATTTTTAGCAATTTCATGCAAGTTGTATTTGAAGATAAATAAAACTTGAAAAAAATCATTTTTTTTTGTTTAAATAGATAATATTGGACAATATCACATACATTGCTCTGTTCCTAGGGTAAGTAGCTAAAGCAATTGTGTTATAGAAATCGGAAACAACGACGGTACCACAATACTCAGACCCGAGACAATAAAGAAAAGTTCGTTTTCTACACTGTCCCGACCGGGGATCGAACCCGGAACCTCAGAGATGATGACGCCAATAGTCTGGCGTGCTCGCCTCTCGGCAACGGAGTTCGTCACGATTGTTTAAAATTTATGTGAGGAATTTATTTTTTTAACGTATCTTATACAAATTATGGCTATAAATTAAATGTCAGGACTACAGTAGGGGTTTCAAACTGACATAATATCGAACGAATCGATTACCGAATTAAAGAGCGATCGCTGTAGAGTTTCTCGCAACAGGATTTTTCGCACAAACGTTACATCGCACAAATAAAGCATCGTTGAACTGAAACATCGTACAGAATTATCGACACACCGCGTTCGATATTATAAAAATCGAGTAATCAAATTTGGAAATCAAGTACTAGCGAAACCGAGCGAAAAAATAGCTCACAACGCGTTGCCGTCACATTACTTACTGTGACGGCAACAATGTGTGGTTTTACAACCACAGTACATAAATCTATACAGTATGGAAACTAGGCCTCTGTGTCGAGATACGTCAATGGAGCGTTAGGGTTGTCGTATAAAGATTATTAAAAACCGCGCTAACTGAATGTTTTTTGAAGTGAAACTTCTTTATCGGCGTTGGAAAAAAATTTACCGTCACATTTTTCGGTTACGCGTCACATTTTTCCGTTACGCGCCATCTTTTTCTGGCCCCTACCACGGTTGGTTATATATATCGGTAGCGACGTGATAAATAATATATAAATACTAAAGTGATCAACAAAATCAAAGGTTTTATTTTAATTCTAATTCCAGTGGATTTTTAACAAAAGTAATTAAAATAAGGCCATAAAGAAGTTTCACTTCTTACGTGTGTACACTAGTACACGCACACAATTTTTTTAATACTATACGATTTACAGCGACAGTGACAACTGACATCATCTCGTCTCGTATCGGCAGTATTCGGCATCCCAGACTCTCAGTACTCTTAGTTTACTGAGATTTCTTGTCAGGGCGTGCACATGTGTGAGTACGTCATTTTGACCGTTTATACGTAGTTTCTTTACTGTATAGATATATACAGTGTTCCCAGACAAACTGTATATATCTATACAGTAAAGTTTCGACTGGCGATAATTTAAGCGCTATCAATTCATCAAGTTTCATCGACAAAAAATCCCCCGAATGTTGGGGTCTAACTCTCCCTCCCTTAAAATGGCAGCCATTGTAGAGTTGGGCCATTGCCAGACCTGGAGTGCCTAAACATTATGAAAAAAAAATCATTTGAAAGACAATGAAATTCAATCATATTTAAACAAAAACCATTAAAATAATTAATAACTGTCATAGAGAAATAAATTAAAATTATAAGAAACTTGCTGAAAAATTTACTAAATTTACCAGTATTTTTAAACGTATTACAAAAAATATGGGGCTATATTTGTACTTTATTTTTGTATAATGTGATACATTGTGAGATTATCTACAAGCCGATACCAAAATTACTATTTTGGGTGTCATACTTCAGGACCTGCAGTAGTTTTAATTTGACATTGCGCGAGCGCAAATCTGTATTTATTTATTTTTATTTTATTTATTTATATCACCAACAAGGTTACACCAATAGCATGCTAAAACATAATTATTTTATCATACATGTCGATCGACGTCTAGAACGTCGATTTTAGGAGTGATTTTCTAAAAAATATTCATATAGTGAATGAGCAATTTCATATTTTAATTACAGCAGCTCCTGAAGTATGGCACCCAAAGTAGTGATTTTAGTATCGTTTTGTAGATAATCTCAAAATGTATCACATTATACAAAAATAAAGTACATATAAGGGGCTAGTACATATAGCAGCTCCTGAAGTATGGCACCCAAAGTAGTGATTCTAGTATCGTTTTGTAGATAATCTCAAAATGTATCAAATAATACAAAAATAAAGTACATTTATGGGGCTAGTTTTTGTAATACGTTTAAAAAACTGGTAAATTTAGTAAAATTTTCTGCAAGTTTCTTATAATTTCTGTTTTTTATCCATAACAGTTATGAATTTTGAATTGATCTTTGTTTTATATGATGGCAATTTCATTGCCTTTCAAATGAATCCTATTTCATAATGTTTAGGCACTCCAGATTCGTATAAATAGTATTTTTTTTCATGCTCTACTATAAAAGTTTTAAAATAACTAAATGGCTGTCATTTCAAAAAGTTTGGGAATAGTTAGGCCCCTACATGGGGGATATTTTGTCGATAAAGGTTGTTTAATTAAAAGCCTTTAAATTATCTCCGGTCAAAACCCGGACATACTGTATATACTGTGGTAAAACATACATGGCAGAATTCGTGTTACGGCTCTAATGAAACCGCTCACGGCGCGTTGGGGCAACCACAGAAAAACCACATAGTGAATCTTAATCTAAAATACATTGAAATAAAATAAATTTAATAGAAACTACCGAAAAGAAATTGTTAAAAGCGCAAGACCGACCGTATTGAAGATTTCAGCTATTGATTTTATTGATTTAGTACGAAAAATGCGTCGCTTTAGAACTCGGTGTAGTAAATATCGTAGATTTTGCAAGGGTGGTACGCGAATACCCGCCCTTGATGACACGTAGGGTGCGAATAGGGTGTCTACAGTCTGTACTGTCGAGCCTTACAATATTGCCGCAGAACGTAGGTATGTTACACACATCTACCCTAACGTTTTGAGGGGTGCGCCTTTTTTCACATAACTTTTTAAATCCTATTATCGGAAGTCCGAAAATATTTCTTATACTATTTCACATCATAATGATCACTCTTCATATTTTTTTAAATACTCATCATCGAAACTCATAATCATCGGAATTCATAATATCACTAGTCTTACAACTCGTTTATACTAATATTTGTATTCATATATTTCTTTTTCATAAGTGTTATTTTTCCTAATTGTTGATATTCATAATTTTAATAATCATAGTTTGCACTTATATTTATTTTCATATAGTTTTTAATCATAAGTGTAAATGAAACTGGTTATCGCACAAGTTAAATATCTTAGTTTGAATAACTTTACGGGCGGAAGGACTTGTGTTTTAAGATATCTAATAGTCGCTAAACGGTTAGGACCGTTGTTAGGTCTACGTTTACAATGTTTTAGTTTAAATCGTCTCACGACGGAAAAGCACTTGAGGGTGTCAAATCAATTTATGGTTAAACTTGACACAAATCTCATCTAGGTTAGGTTAGGTTAGAACAGTGACCACACAAAGCGCGAAGCCGAGAGGGCGGAGCGAGCGCTGCGAGCGTAGCAGCGAGCGTGCCGCGGCAGCGGCCGGCGAGCGCTTAATTACAATATTAGTTCAAAAACTGTGTCATTAAAATTGGTACTAGCACTCTACTTTATACAAAACGATTTACAATGATATATTTTTAAACTTAAAAATTGTTTTACCGATATTATAATTATGAGTTCAAATAGTTTCTTAGTAGTACCATTATGAATAAGAAAAATAAGTTTAATAAAAAACTAAAAACCGACTTCAAAATGAAACTAAAAAGCGTAAAATAATATTGACTAAAACATACCTAATCAGTTCTTTTTGGAGTCGGTGCCAGCCATCGAGAGTTAAAATGTGTTCATTCGCACCGACTCCAAAAAGAACTGATTAGGTATGTTTTAGTCAATATTATTTTACGCTTTTTAGTTTCATTTTGGAGTCGGTTTTTAGTTTTTTATTAAACTTATGTTATTTCACAATTTTAAGTGTTAATTCCTTAATTTTTCCCCTCCTAACTCCGCCAAAAATGACTTTACAGCAAAGTGACCTAGACAAATGTTGGTCTTCTGTAGACCACCCATCCAATGGTATGATAATAATAAGGTGTCATATTGGGTCAATTTTTCGACGAAAATTTGTAAGTCTTAAGGAAAGGGTTTTTCTACACTCCAACCAGAACGGCGGCTATTTTGGTGTCGTAACCATAGGATAAGGTCTTGCGTTAAATACTAAGTCAATATAAGAAAGGAACTTTTACATTTTATTTCGTTACTGGGTGTGCGGGTAGGCCCCCAGTAAATAAAAATTGGCAGTCTGGTACCTCATAAGCTCCACGTCTGCTCAACACACTGCGAAATACGTTCTGTCGATAAATTGCAGTATTATCTTCTAGCTCCTATCCGTTAAGGAGTTCTGTGGCTTCCATCATCAGGTCAGCAACATGACATGATAATAACCAGACCCAAAAATCAGCATTGAGTCAGAAAATATGTGCAAAACATTATGGGTGCCTATAAAAATTGAGGGTTGCCCTCGATTTCCCAGAGATCCCATCATCAGAATCTGACTTGGTGTAAATGGGACCACCTCAGGAGTATACCCTATCAAACTAAAGAAAAAAAATTGAAATCGGTCCATAATTGACGGCGTAATCGCGTAACATACATACAAAAAAAAAACAATATTCAGACGAATTGAGAACCTCCTCCTTTTTTTAAAGTCGGTTAAAAATTATGATCACTGACTGTTATGAAGAAAATTGTTATGAAAAATAAAATTATGAGTTAAAAATTTCTTAGTAATGAAATTATTAATAACAATATTATGAGAACTGTCTGTTATGAGTTCCGATAGTAGTAATAAAAATGTATGTATAAAAAAAGTATGAGAACAAAAATTATGAATACAAAATGGTAGTAAAACAAAATTTTTATGAGAGCCAATATGGACCCCGTATTGAGACTAGTAGGACCTCTGTTAATCTCCTTTTCTTCGAAAACTAGAGTTATATTTATCTTAAAATTAACTTCAAATATCAAGGTCATACGGTAGCTTGAAGGTGTAAATAGTTCAAACAAACTAACGATACGCATTAATCCTACAAATACAACGAAATATCGTTGTACTTATATTTAAAATGCGCCATGCAAAACACCAAAGATTAACATTATCGTGTTACGGAGGCACCGTACTTTGCCAACATACTTACCAATTGAGAAAATATCGTTTGAATTGTAGGGTTCGTACCCAAAGGGTAAAACAGGACCCTATTACTAAGGGTCCGCTGTCCGTCTCTCTGTCTGTCTGTCCGTCCGAGTTAAAATTTTCACAGATGATAAATTTCTCTTGCCAATATAACAACAAATACTAAAAAAATAGAATACAATAAATATTTAAGAGACTCCTATACAACAAACGTGTTTTTTGCCGTTTTTTTAGATAATGGTACGGAACCCTTCATGGGCGAGTCCGACTCGCCAGTTTTTTTTATTGACTTGGACGGGGAATTAAACCCTACGAAGTACTACGTCGTTAAAGATATTTTTTTGTGACATAACAGTTTGAATGCTTGTTACTCGATTCTTTTTAATAGCTAAGCGGAATGTTTGAACTATGGCAGGCATATAAACATTGATCTAACTTAGCACAAAGTGACGACCGTCTAGTGTAGTGGTTAGTGCTCCGGACTACAAAGTCTGGTCGTTGCTGGTTCGAATCCCGCAAGGGGCAAATGTTTGTGTGATAAGCCTAGCAACTAAGTCATGGTTGTTTATAAACGCATTTAAGTGTGTTTATCCGTTATCTAATCAAGGACAAGCTTTGCATTGTTTGGGGTTAGCTAATAAATTGGAAAAAAAATATTTTGTTTTTGAGTTCTCACAGGATGATTCGTTAATTTTATTTGATGACTTTTTGCCGTGGCAATCACCCCAGACCTGCCCACGCCATCTTTGAGGTTCCGTATTCGATTCTCGGGTCTGGCCAATGAAGAAAATGTTTTATTTTATATTATCTCGGGTCTGGGTGTTGCGGTACTGTCGTTGTTTCTATAATTTCGTCACAAATTCTTTAGCTACTTACCTTAGGATTAGAGCAAGGTATGTAATTTGGTTATATTATTTATTTCTATTTTCAAGAGATATTATAACATCTAATTTCAGCTAATATTGCATTATCTGTCAGTCAAGTTTGCGGTAATACAGATAATTACTGCTGTCCGTCTTCTTGTGGAGGTTCTCCTGTAGTCATAGGAAGAGAAGGGGTGGTGCAATTGAACCAAGAACTCCGTAGCCGAGAGGCCAGTACGCTGGACTTGATATGGGTTGTTCGTTCGATCCCCGGTCGGGTCAATGTAGTAAACTAACTTTTCTATATTGTCTCAAGTCTGGGTGTTGTAGTACCGACGTTGTTTCTGATTTCTATAACACATATGCTTTCGCTACTTACCTTAGAATCAGGGCAATGTATGTGATATTATCCAATATTTATATTTATATTTATTTATTATATTTAAGAACTCATAGAACAGGAATTGACTGCGGTCAGTATGAAGACGAACGACTTATGAATTTAACGAAATGTGTCGACTTCAAGCTGAAAAATTAAAACAATATTAATTATCTTTTTGGGTAGCCATTTAGAAAGAAATAGAAACGGAAATCACGCCCTGTCCTGTTAACTAAATTAATATTACAAAATGCTCCACATCCTGTCGCTAACTGTCTTATTCAGAAAGCATATGCTAGTCCGGGACCAAGGTTAAACCACTGTAGGAACGTACATAAATCAATGGTTTAACCCTAGTATACTAGACTAGCAAATGCAATCTGAATAATAAAATTAAATGTATCGAAAAAATTAAACTTTTTTGTTGCGAAAAAGTTCAAGAAATTACAAAACCTTGCTGTTAACAATACCATTCATCAAATAGACGAGGAAAAAAATACAGCATACTTTGTTGATTTTAGAACTTACAAGTAGAACCTATAAGTGGTAAATTTACAAGCCGTGTAGATTTTTTACACAAACTTAAAACTTCCTTGTAAATTGTAACTTGTGAGTTTTGATAAACAGGGCACTGGTAAGGTTGCAGGAAGCTGCTGGATGCTGGCCGCCTCCGACCGACCAATCTGAAAGTTATAGGGCTAGGCCTACAGTGGACCACAAATTACGTATAGCGGCGCGCGCGCATAATGACGATCAGTTTAATATGAATGTGACGAAGAACCCTTACGGCTAGCTCAGGCCTGAGTTCCTCGTCACCATATGTACTGGCCCCAGCCCGCAGTGCGTGCGGTGAGGGGATGTGTACTTAATTAGTGTTTATCCTATAGGAATTGACACAGAAACCAACGAGACGTTTTATGATTTATATTTCACTGAGATTAACACATACATCGAGTTCCTTATGCTAATTCACTCCTAACCCTTAACCTAGGCCTAATCTGTGACTGCTGTCTTACTGTTCACACACTTACACGGACGAGGCAGAGCGACGGGGATCGGCGCGGTTCCCACGGTTTAGGCGCATAATGTCAGAAACGCAAAATGACAGATTCTCAAAATGTCAGGTGTCGCAAAATGCCAGATTCGCAAAATGCCAGATTAGCAAAATGCCAGATTCGCAAAGTGATAGATTCACGAAATCTCAGATTCGCAAAATGACAGATTCGCAGAATGACAAATTCGCAAAATGACAGATTCTCAAACTGATAGAAATGCAGCAACCCTAAATCAATAAGGAGCCTTTGTTCGCTAGTAAACATGACAGTGCGACTAATTTCAATAAAAGACGTGTAATTTGGCAGTTTTTTTTATTTCTAATTCTAAATGAACTTTAGATGTTCAGAGAAAATCAACAATATAAGGTGTAGACTTATGTTACGATCACATCTCAATAGATGGCGGTATTTTAGTGTAAAGTTTATTTTTTTTAAAGAATCTGTCATTTTGACAATCTGGCATTTTGCGAATCTGACATTCTGAGAATCTGACGTTTTACGAATCTGTCATTTTGCGTTTCTGACCATTTGCGACAATCTACTAACATCTGACATTTTGAGAATCTGTCATTTTGCGTTTCTGACATTATGCGCCTAAACCCAAGGGACGGTATCGCAAGTTACGGACGGCGGCGCGGAGCGTGGCGGGTGTTTTGTTAGTATCTAATAAAAACAATTTAACTGCTCTGTTTCGTTATCCAGTGCAAACCAGTAAAGAACTTATACAATCGCTTTGCTAGCGTAACCTCTTATCACGGACGTAGTTAAATGTTTACATTGATAAAACACTTAGAGCATTTGCTCTAAGATAAAACATAATCTTATTTGTGCAAGTAGAGCTTTGGGCAAAGACTGTCAAACTGTCAACACGCTTTTTCGGAGATATATAAGGTCCGATTTTATTAGTGTACACCCTGTTAACCTGTAACTATATAGGTGAAAAGCAATCGTAAAAACCAATTTTCAAATGTGTACCATAAAAACTAAAAAAGTTAAAAATCAACAACATTGACTTCGTATTGCATAAACTCGTCTTATCTTTGCTACGTTTAACCATCTGATTATCCGTCTTATTCCTTCCCCTTATACAGAACGAGAAAGAGTTGAAGATAGGTAGTTTACGCAATATGAAGTCGATGTTGTTATTTTATAATTTATTTTTATCTTTTTTAGTTTTTATGATAGACATTTGAAAGTTGATTTTTACGATTGCTTTTCACCTATATAGTCACAGGTTAACAGGATGAACACTAATAAAATCGGACCTTATATTTTGAAAGGAGAGCTGGTTCAAACATCGAACAGGCTAGAGATGCCCAGCACTGAAACCTCAAAAAAACTGTAATACCGCCTAAATTGCGTATAAGTCTTTCTATTAAGTGTGATTTCTGTATGGTGTGTGGTATAGAATATGTCCCAAAAAGAGCGTGCCAAACTTAAGCAAAGGATAGACTAATTATAGCTGACATCTATACAAAAAAAAAAAAATAAGTAAAAGTAATACCATTTCAGAGATAATGATTTTTTAAAAGTCCCAATTTTTTGCGTGAGTACTTATTGCTTGTTGCTGCGTGTACGAATGAGCAGATATTTGACAAGATTAAGAAAAATATCTGCTTATTCGTACACACAGCAACAAGGGAAAGGCTCAAAATTGGGAGTTTAAAAAATAAAAAAAATTCAAAAATGTTGAAACTTTACTAAAAAAAATTTTTGTATAGATGGTCATCTATTAGTCTATCATCTCCTTAATTTTGGCACGCTCTGTTTGGGACACTCTGTATATACCCACATATACTTTAAAAAATCCCATATACCCCCTACAACACAGCTGTCTGAAAATTTAGTATGTGGAAGTACAAACATTTTGCGATATTAATAATGGTAGCATAGTAAAAAACCGGCCAAGTGCGAGTCGGACTCGCGCACGAAGAGTACCGTACCATTATCTATAAAAACGGCAAGAAAAAATGGTTTGTTGTATGGGAGCCCCCTTAAATATTATTTTTTTATTATGATATTTATTATTCGTTGTTATAGGGGCAACAGAAATACTCATCTGTGAAAATTTCAACTGTCTAACCATAACGGTTTATGAGATACAGCCTGGTGACAGACGGACAAACAGACAGACTGACAATCAGACGGACAGCGGAGCCTTAGTAATAGGGTCCCGTTTTACCCTTTGGAAACGGAACCCTAAACACATTTTTTCCCATACCGATTACACAGGACAGAATTTCTAGATGGCGTGATTTGTTTTGCCAATGCGAATAGTGCTTTGTGGAAATATTCCGACTTCACTCCAAGTACTAATTGTTATGTTATTTGAAACCAAAAATAGGAAACAGATAATTTATTATTGTACCAAACTTAGACGAGACTAATTTATAAAAATGTTCATGTCCATTACCTATTTTTATGATTAATAACAAATAATTTGTGTCTGTCACTTGAACACTAGGTTCAAGTGACAGACACAAAGATTTTGTTTTATATTGTTATTGTAATTATCTTTGTCTAATATTAATGGACTCTCTGAGGGTAACTTGTGAGTTTAAATTTATGTAGATTTGTTTCGTGACATAAAAGTAGTTCGTTTCATTTTTAAGTGTAAGTTTAAGTAGGCATTTAAAATTAGTGTTCTGAAGTTGTATTGAGGTAAGTACTTATATTATAAGAAGCTACTTCTAAAGTATAGATAGATAATTACTCATAGATGTTGTTATGTATAGAAAAAATCGGTTTCCGCATTGACCTGACCAGTGACCGAACCCGGAACCTCAGTGATGGCAACGCCAAGTCCAGCAAGCCTGCCTTTCGGCCAGGGAGGTCATCAAATGATCGACATATACATAAATAAAAAGCCATTAAAATAAATAGATCTTTTTTTTGTGCAACTACCCCACCATCAGTCTACCTTACTGACTGGTAATAAGTTTTACTAAGGTATACGATTTTCATAATATTGACTCACAAACCACAGGTCACAGGAGGCGTATTTTCAAATCATTCGAATTCCAATTCGCATGCGAATTCAGAATATTCGTATACCAATCAATTAAAATACTTTTAATGTGCTGTCAAAACGCACCTCTGGCTAATGGTATGTATGGCAAGCTATGACGTCATTGTTTACCGGACTCAACTGGCTAACTTTTCATTGGTTTTGAAGCAAACAAAAATCAAATTCTTCGATTAAGTGATAATGTACCGGGTTATCGGGCCTAAAATGAGGTGTCAGATTTATTAAAAGATGTCTTATAATTATTTACGATTGGTGTCTACATCCCATCTTGGGATTTCGTATGCGAATTGGAATTCGAACGGTTCTAAAATACGCCTCCAGATTTGTGTTCTTAGCCTCCAATTTCCGCTCGTCTTGGAAAGAACATTTTCTGCCTTTGATCAACTTCATTCGTATCTGATAGGTAATATACTTTTCAGGAAATGATTTGTAAAAAGATTAGAGGCTTATCTGTATGCAAGATAAGCTCAGTAGACATTATACAAATTGGTAGGTAGTTGTAGTAGGTAATGAAACTTAGAGTAAAATAAAATATTGTAAATTTTTGTTTTTAGCAATTCCATGCAAGGTACATGTATACTACTCAGCTATACATATAGCTACAACATTGATCAGAGTACGCTGGCTTTGACAGCGAGAAAAAACACTTGAGGAATTTCATCTTGTCACGTGACGTCCTCGGTAGCTTAGTGGTCAAAGCACTCGCCCGGTATGCGATGGGACGTGGGTTCGAGTCCCACCTGAGGTCGATGATTTTTTTCAAGTGTTATTTATCTTCAATTAAAAAAAAATAGTTATGAATTATATTATTTACCGAATTTAAATACTTACTTAGGTTTAATACGTGATAACAAATAACAAATGAAAAAAAACGTTTCCACAATCACACCAATTATCTAGACAAGATAACGGATAAACATACAAAAATAAGTTTATAAATAATTATAAATATCCATGACTGTTCATCACACTTACATTTGCCTATTGCGGGATTCGAACCCGCAACTGCCCGGGCTTGTAGTCCACTACACCAGACGGTGGTTGGGATAGTGCTACTATATCGGTGGCTGAGTTTTGTTTCTCACATATTACAGAGTTAAATTGCAAAGGGGTGCCAAATTTTCAAAATAAGATCTAGAGGTGCACTGCTTATGGTATTTGTTGTCAATTTGAGCCTCTAGTATGCGCGGACGCTCCTGCTGTTAGAAATGTACCTTACATCGAAAAGGCTAAGGTTTGTTTTCACGCGCCATTGTGACTATTATTGCATTGAACTTTGCAGTTCTAGGTTACACAGAGATAGTGCGTGCGTATTTTTTATGAATGAGGCAAGATAATCCACGCGTACCATCCTTGAACAGCGGATAGTAATAAAAAAATTGAAATATAAGTTTGTTTTTTAGATCGTTTATATCGTAGGTAACTATCACGGTTCATGAGATACAGCCTGGTGACAGACGGACAGATAGACAGACGAACGGACAGCGCAGCCTTAGTAATAGGGTCCCGTTTTACCCATTAGATCGATTTAGTTACTGATTACGAGTGGTCCCTGAAAATTTGGCACCCCTTTGCAATGTAACCCTATATATAGTCTAAGAGAGCTCACAGACGAGCGACAGTATGTCGGCGACTGCGTTTGTAGTAGTAGGCGACGGTCGGCGACTGACGGCGACAGTCTCTGCCGACGCGTCGCGACCGTCGCTGTCATGACATATTGCGCAGATATTTACGTATTTTTAATAAAATTGCATTGGCGAATGTCGGCGACCGTCGGTGGTACTCGCGGTGCATCCGCGGACGGTCGTCTAAATTGAATAAGTGTCGTCGGCAGTTATCGGCGACTGTCGCCGATCGTAGCCGACTTACGTCGCAAGAAGTCGCCGACATACTGTCGCTCGTCTATAAGCTCTTTAAGTCGACACTCAAAGAAGAAGAAGATTATACATACAAATATTTAACATCTATAAAGCATCAAGTTTGATAACGTATTTCCCCATTTCTAATCGGGTTAGGTACTCTTAACTTAATCATGGTCTTATGTGCCGCCAGTCTGGTTATACAAGGTGTTTGTTAATGGGTATATCAAGACGAAACTACCCTATGTTAAAGTGCTTAAATATAGTTTGGTGAAGTCAGAAATTTGATATCATCATTTGATTTTTTTAAATTTTCATACAAAACAAAATTTTTGGAATCCGATTTGTATGAATGTATCCCATTTGTATAATAATATATTTTTTTAAAATGATGATATCAAATTGCTGACTTCTCTATAGTATTTATAAAATATGCATATGGTAATATAGGCTAGTCTCGGCTTGATATATAATTTATCTAACACCCTGTATATTGAGCGATTGCTTACGAATCAGAGCTCAAAAAAAAACGAAAAAGGGAAACAGCCATTTAGGATAAAGACACTGTCTGTCTGTATATCCACTCTCATGCATACAGTATTTGATTTCTCTTAAATAAGTAGCGTAACGCAAGTAAGAGTTTTTAAATAGACCAGCAGGGCTAGCATGCGCGCATCAGTTATTTTATCGATATAAAAGACAAATTTGCCATCGACAATAATTTTGTCGTTTTCCCTAACCTAACGGATCACAGACGTCTCGAATCCTTTTTCTTAATATTTTCAGGGTCTGCTGTTGTTCGTAGCCCCTTATTTTTACGTTATAACACGGCATTGCTATGATATTTTGGTTTTTTCTTTGTTATCGTCGAAGACAAAACGACATATTTACTTTAAAAGTCGATAAAATGCCACGACAAAATTTTATCGTGTTGCGCATGCTAGCCTTGCAGGCTTACTATTTCAAATCAAATCAGCTTTTTAAAAGTTACTCTTTTAAAATTACGATCAGACTGTACAATTCATTTATTCGCATAATCTTGGATTCACTATTATAATAAATGTTTGCAATTAGTTAAAAACTGAATACACAAGAAATAAAAGCAGTAAGTTGTAATGATACCATCGTCATAATTATACTTGTATGCACTCAAATCTTATGCATGTGTTTACTGAAGTAGGTGAATCATTGTTATCTTTAAAACAATATTGAACGACTTATGCTTCTTAAAAACTCAAAAGATTATGTTTATTGCTCTGCATACAATGATTACAATGGCGTGCAAGGATTAAAGCTATGACTGTTTGAGAAAAAAAATACACACCTAGGCTCTTCTTAGAAGTAGGTATGATTACTCAATGAACAAAATTATTCAAACACTTCATGACTGGCACCAAATGTAACAAAAATCAACAACATTGACTTCATATTGCATAAACTCGTCCTATCTTTGCTACGTTTAACCATCTGATTATCCGTCTTATTCCTTCCCCTTGTACAGAGCGAGAAAGAGTTGAAGATAGGACGAGTTCATGGAATATGAAGTCGATGTTGTTATTTTGTAATTTATTTTTAACTTTTTTATTTTTTATGATAGACATTTGAAAGTTGGTTTTTACGATTGCTTTTCACCTATATAGTCACAGGTTAACAGGATGAACACTAATAATCGGACCTTATATAGATAAAAAAATTAAGAAACGTACAAACTTTACGTTTGACTCAAAAAGTCATTTTTTTTCAGAGCATTAAAAGCATTTTAAATATGTTGTTGATATTCAAAAGTCATAGTAAATAATTTTGATTAGTTTTACACCACGCGTGCTGTCTAGAAAGTTAAATTTTATAGATTCGTATTATAATGTATTTTTTTAGGGTTACGTACCTAAAAGGTAAAACGGGACCCTATTATTAAGGCCCGGGACCCTCTGTTTTTCTCTTTATCATCATCATCATCACCAGCCTATATCAGTCCACTGCTGGACACAGGCTTCTCCTAAAGGAGGATTTTGCCATAGTCTCTTATCAAACATTAATTAATTGGTAGCGACCTGCATCCAGCGGGTTCCTGCAATCTTTACCAGGTCGTCTGTCCACCTTGTTGGTGGACGTCCTACGCTGCGCTTGCTACGTGATTTCCATTCTAGAACCTTTCTGCCCCATCGGTCGTCAGTTCTACTGCTATGTGCCCGACCAACTGCTACTTAATAATTTATGTTCATCGATATCAATTCAACCGGCCAACCTGGAAGTCACTGGTGTGGGGGGGGGGGGGGTCTATGTTCAGCATTGGACGTCCTGTGGCTGGAATGATGATGATGATGAACCCGAATATATTACTTACAAAGTTTTAAAACGATTGACAGAAAAAAAAAGTTATAATAGATATATAATTATACACCGTGAATTTTGAGACACCCGAGAAAATTAACTAACATACTCAGATATCGATATACATCGAATTTGGCGAATAAAAAAAACGGAACGGCGTACGGCGTTGGCGTACGGAAGGAATAACTATGAATGAAAAAAAAAATCATTCATAGTTATTCCTTCCGTACGCCAATATTACGCGACTACATAAGGTGGATTTTGGTTCCGTTAATGTTGGAATGATAATGATTACTATTTGAATTAGCAGGACTTTTATAGTGCATATTTTTTAAGAAATGTTAGGGACCTATTAAATAAATTTCTCTTAAAAAAATTTTTTTTATTCGCCGAATTCTATGTATATCGATATCTGAGTATGTTAGTTAATTTTCTTGGGTATCTCAAAATTCACGGTGTATAGATACTTAATTCAACGCGTGATAAAAATGAATAACATACTAATGTGTCAAAGACAGTAAATAATAGAGTATTAAAGACAGTAAAGAGTAGATGACCAATTAGTAAGGTCAGAAGCCCTACTAATTGGTCAAACGATCAATTTATTGTCCAATATTTTTTACGCTAAAATACTTTTCTTTCACACCTAATTTGCACGTGCATTTTATTTTAACAGTACATTTTCGTACGTGTAATAAACAGTTACTAATATAAAAATTTTATAAAAAAATTTAAAAACTATCTTGAAACGACCTTAATAATTTGTCAAACAACCAATTATCTACTAATTTTCATTTTCCCCCGAACCTACCTTTCTTTCCCAATTAACTGATGTGTAAATTTACTTTTAACAGGGACTCCTTACATTTTCACCCGACTACGGTGAAGCAAAAAGGACCGTTTCGTCGCATTTGGTCCACTTCGCATTAGGTCCATCTAGTCACTTTCGCATATGGTCCACTTCTCAAAACGTCCACTTCGCAAAAGTTCAACTTCGCTAAAGTCAATTTCGCATTTGGTCCACTTCTCAAAACTTCCACTTCGCATTTAGTCCACTTCTCAAAACGTCCACTTCGCATTTAGTCCACTTCTCAAAACTTCGTAATGACTTTGGAAGTCTATGTATGTATTGTATGTTCCACCGTAGAGTCTTAACTACTGAACCGATATTGATGAACGAGGTCTCAATAGATTCGTAATAATGGCCCGGGTGACATAGGTTACATACATTTTATCAAAATTTTATATGACAGAATTTTAATCTGAGATTCTAACCTCGAAAAAAATTAAACTGTGATAATCACCACGTGTTTGGTTTCACAAAAGAAAGGTCTTGGCGAGCACATCACAAATATCTATATAAGAGTATATACTATAGCATATTGCTTAAGTAAAAATATAACTTAAAAATGCGGTACGTACGTTTTTACATCGTCGGGTTATAGATTGTACCAAGACCTAAGTAATAAAATAGAAGTGTAAAAAATATTAAAGTTAAAAATTGTATTCTAAAATATTCATGAAAACCTTAAAAATTATTTTGAAACGACGTTACTAATTGGTCAAACAACCAATTTTTCTACTAATTTTCATTTTCAGCAGCACGTGAGTTAATTGTAAAAGAAAAGCAGGTTACTATTTTTCCTTCACAATTAATTCACGTGTACAAAGTACAGTTTCGTACGTAGAACTCCAAAAAACCACGTTTTATAAAGAATACATTTAATAATTTATTATAATTACGAAAGTGTGTGAGTAATGGTAGATATATGGATGTTTGTGAATCTTTCACGCAAAAACTACTAAGTGGATTACGCGAATGAAATTTTTAACACTAGAATATAAATACTTTTTTTCCGGTTGAATCTTTCTGTGGTTTGTGGTGGTGATATGTTTCTTATTACATAAATATCTAAGCAAGTAAGGTGACTAATGGTGGTAATGACTTGCCGCCTCCGCTACGAATACCTAAGCCCGTATTTAAATTTAAACTGCTTGCCCGTTCCCTCTTTCTACAAGAACAACGACAAAAGGGCTAAGTTTAATGCTAGGCCAACCCCCTTTTAACTTTCAAGTTTAATTCAAGTTTTTCTTTAAGCTGTTTCTCCGAACTTACCACATCTTTCTACCACACACATACCAACTACCACACAAAGATATGTTCTTTGTGTGGTAGGCACTCACACAGTCACACAGCACGAAATTAACCTACTACATATTAAAACACATACTTTTTTTTACCTTCTATCTAAATGCCTCCTGTACCAACCGTTACCAGAGACAGAAATTAATGGTTCATTAATTAATGACATCTTTTTCAACCGACGAAAAAAACGGAGGAGGTTATCAATTCGACGCGTATATATTCTTTTTTTATGTATGTGCACGCATAACGTTTTACAGCGAAGTCTGATTTTAATAATTCTTTTTTTATTAGAATAGGTATAGTCCGAAGGAGGTCCCATATAAATTTGAAAAAAAAATGCACCCCTAAGGATAGGAAAACAGGGGATGATTGATTTTTTACTCACTGATTGTAATGTTTGACCACGCATAACTTTTTACAGTGTAGTCCGATTTTGATAATTATTTTTTTTAGATAGGGTATACCTCGAATATTTATAATAATTTGTCGCATATAAATTTTAATTAATATAACTTACCCTAAGGGTGGGAAAAGAGGGGTGATTTATTGTTCGCTCTCAGATTTTAATGATGATCTTATATCCACTGAAAATCAATAAATAAAAGCTTTAAACCGCCGAAAAACTGAAAAGCAAAAAATAACAAACTTTTTTTATTTAACCTTAAAAACTAAGTTCCTTAACTAATGTAAGTAAACCTAATCAGTTCTTTTTGGAGTCGGTGCGATTGGACACATTTTAACTCACAATGGCTGGCACCGAAGCCAAAAAGAGCTGATTAGGTATACTTACATTAGTTAAGGAACTTAGTTATTAAGATTAAATGACAAAAAGTTTATTATTTTCTTCTTAGTTTTACGGCCTCGGATGTTTCCATACAGCCAAATGATATCTTTATGCATATCATTACTGTTTAAACACAGCAACACCGAACGCACCACTAGAAGACAACAACAAATAACTCAAACTGTCTTAAGTCACATATAATTATTTTCAACATTTGAACATCAGTTGTTATACATAATCCATGTGTTAATACTAAATTAATAAAACTAAGCTTCTACTACTAAATTAATAAACTGTTTTAAAAGTTTTCTAAGAAATAATTATTATTTCATGAGCATAATTACGGATTTACGACCTATGATGTTAAGTGCCACTATCACACGTATAAAAAAAGTAACTATATTGGCGGGAAGTCCTTGTATGTGTTGTTGATCTTTTTTGCAATACTTACTGATAATAGGGATGTTGACACCATTCTAAAATAATTCTAAGGCATCATTTATTAAAACTAACACTTTATTTTAGGCCTAATAGCCCTGTACAATTTCATTCATTAGATAAACTGATTTCTGATTGCATTAAAATCGATAAAAAGTAAGGCAGTTGAGTTGGTGGACAGTGACGTCAGAATCCGATATCGCCATACAAATTATAAGAAAGAGGTGCATTTTGACAGCTGATAAAAAGTGTATCAATTGATTGGTGGTATCAACAAGCCTATTAATTTCCTCACAATCGAAGTGAAAAGTAGAGTGTATAGTAAACTCGTACAAAAACCTATTTTACCCTCGACTTGACTATCCATATCGTCTCGGGTAAGCGTAGCGAATTCTATGGGTGAAATGGTGCGTTTTGCACTTGTTGCACATTCTATGTTTTCTTCTTGTTCGAGTTAAATAATAGCACCAAAAAAAAACATTGAATAGTGTGTGCCTATGCAGCGCGTCCGCGTCCGCGCCCCTAAGCTGGCAGAAAAAAACATTTTCCATGAGGAGGAATTCTGAACAAAGTTTCTGGTTTATTGTCGCTTTTGTGGAAGATTGCCGGTTGATGAAACCAGGACAGCTGCGAGTACATAGCATATATACACATATAATTTATTTTATAATAAATTTATTATAAAATAAATTATAATAATTGGTTAATGTTAATATTATGTAAGGTACAGATTGTGTGCCTTTTAATTTATTGTTGTGGTAATATACATTCTGTCAAAAAAGTTTCGGGAACTGATGATTTGTATAAGGTCCCCAATTCAAAATTATATTTTTTTTTTGTTGTTGTTAGATTGGCACAACTGTTTTCCATTTTGGCGCGGAGTATGAGTTACATCTGATAATTAGATTAAATACAGTATTGTTTTCAGTTATACCATATCTAGTGTGTATTGCGAATTTCATAGTGGACAAAAACATCGAACAAAGAGTTTGTCTTAAATTTTGCATCGCCAATGGGATTTCATGTTCGTAGTCTCTGAAAATGTTACAGAAGGCTTACGGTGAATCGACTTTAACAAAAACACGTGTTTATGAGTGGTGCAAAGCGTTCAAAAGTAGTCGAGATGCCATGGAGATTTGCCTCGCTCTGGTAGGCCATCAACGTAAGTCACTATGTATGTAGGTATAATACTAGGTATGTTTCAGTTTAGTATTTATGGTTGTATATCATAATGTTATAATTTCTGTGTCCTTTTAAGGCAAACTGCTTTACATCCATAAGATTATGTTTCTAAGTTAATATCTATTAAAATAAACCTATTTTACAAAAATGTAAAAAATGAAAACCACATATTAAATTGCCCTAATATTAAGGTATGTAGCTACCACTCACCACCAAATTAGGTACCTACAACAAGACCCAGACCCGAGACAATGTAGAAAAGATCGTTTTCACCATTGACCCAACCGAGAAGAGAACTCGGTGCTCGCCTCTTGGCTACGAAACCCATTACTCATTGCTAAATCTTTACTCAGAAACGATAAACCCCAGCTGCTTATCCTTAGATCTGTAGTACCAAATCAGTCACGTACTTGAGGTACGTTTTGCATTTAACGTTTGTTAGGCTTGTGGTTGTGTTTTTATTGGGTGCGCCTTTTTTAGCATAACTTTTTAAGTCCTATTATCGGAAGTCAGAAAATATTTCTCATACTATCTTACATCATAATGATCACTCTTCATAATTTTTGTTAATACTAATGATCGAAACTCATAGTCATCGGAATTCATAATATCACTAGTAATTCAACTCGTATAAACTAATATTTGTTTTCATAAATTTCTTAATCATAAGTGTTATTTTTCCTAATTGTTGTTATTCATAATGTTAATAATCATTAATTTGTTTGCACTAATATTTATTTTAGTTTTTAATCATAAGTGTAGGTAAATGAAACTGGTTGTCTCATCAGTTAAATTCTACAGGTTACCCTGGTTAGTTTATATAGCCTTACGGGTGGAAGGCCTCATCACCAGCCTATATCAGTCCACTGCTGGACACAGGCCTCTCCAAAAGGAGGATTTTGCCATAATCGCCACGCTTGGCAGGCGGGTTGGTGGAAGGCCTGATTTTATAATATCTAATAGTCGGTAAACGGTAAGGACCGTTGTTAGGTCTACGTTTACAATGTCTTAATTTAAGTCGTCTCACGACGAAAGAGCGCTTGATGGAGTCAAATCAATTATGGTTAAACTTGTCACAAATCTCATCTAGGTTAGGTTGGGCTAGAACAGTGACCACACAAAGCGCGAAGCCGAACGAGAGGAGCGTGCCGCGGCAGCGGCCGGCGAGCGATAGCGAAATTACAATATTAGTTCAAAAATTGTGTCATTTAAATTGGTACTTGCGCTCTACTATATACTTAACGGTTTACAATGACTTAATTTTTACACGATGAAAATATTTTACTAATAATGTAATTATGAGTTCGAATAGTTTCTTAGTAATGCAATTATACATAAGAAAATTTTGATTACTGACGGTTATGAAGAAAATACTATGAAAAACAAAATTATAAGTTGAAACATTTCTAAGTAATAAAAGTATTAATAAAAATATTATGAGAACTAACAGTTATGAGTTCCGCCGATAGTAGTAATTAAATTTTATGAACAAAAAAGTATGAGAAAAAAAATTAAGAAAAGTGATTATTATGAACACAAAACGGTAATAAAATCAAAAATAGAAACAAACATTTTATGAGAGCCAATATGGACCCGTTTTTATTAACTAATTTTGTTACAATACCTATTTTTTTATATGTTTTAAATCTATATTATATATATATTTATCTTTCTCTCCTGTGCGCAAGTGGTCGATCTAAATGTTTTCGATCTTAATTAATAAAGGCAAATAATAACACTTAAATCAGCGACTGGGCACGTGTCGCACAAATTCCGACCTACATGACATGGAATAGAGGTCGTAATCGCGTGCAATGTTACGGGACTGTACGCAGTGTTATGTCTAGGTCCAATACAATTCGCGTTTGTTCGATTGAAAACCCTATTTACAGTACATAAGCTTTCAAATTGGCTTATCAATATGCGAATAAAATCAGCCTACTGAATGGCCATGGAAGATAAATAATGACTTTTTTACTGTTTTTTTTAATATTTTATTGTTATCCATAAGCGTGAGTACTGCAAATTAATGTGTTTAGATGTTATATTATTAGTTATTACCTACTTTCTAAAAAAACAACAAAATTTGCAAGAAGATGGTTCAAAGTCAGAAAAGATCATAGTTTAGAATTGGCGTTAAGGAAATTTTATCTGTTAAAATTTATTGCCATTTAAGAAAGTAGTTTTTTTTTTTTAAATGTTATTACTAAGCTGGTATTAATTAAACATGACGTAAACAGTGTTTAGTAAATGGTACATCCAGCCGAAACTAGCCTTTAACATAATATAACAAATAATATAGTGACGTCATAAATTTGCTATCATAACTTTATTTTATTAAATTTTTAACAAAACAAAATTTTAAGAATACTATTTATGTTTTTTTGTTTTCAAAAATGATGATTTTAAATATGAAAACTTAAAATAAGCTAGTTCCGTTTCATATACCATATTTATACCTAACTAACACCCTGTCTATTCCGACAAAAAGGTTTAGGTCAAGGGTCACTACTTGATATCTAATATATTTATCATAAATCTACAGGGTTAAATTGCAAAGGGGTGCCAAATTTTAAAAATAAGAACTAGAGGTCCGCTGCTTATAGTATTTGTTGTCATATTGCATCTCCGTATGCGCGGATGCTCCTGCTGTTAGAAATGTACCTTACATCGAAAAGGCAAAGGTTTGTTTTCACGCGCCATTGTGACTATTATTGCATTGAACTTTGCAGTTCTAGGTTGCACATAGATAGTGCGTGCGTATTTTTTTATGAATGAGGCAAGATTATCCACGCTTACTATCCATGAGCAGCGGATAGTTATAAAATTTTTTTTTGTTATGTAGATCGTTTTTATCGTAGATCAATTTAGGTACTGATTCTAAGTGGTCCCTAAAAATTTGGCACCCCTTTGCAATGTAACCCTGTATATAAATATCCCTATTCTCCTTGGTCACAGACTCACAGAATCACGCGTGAACGGCTGGACCGATTTCGGTACTTCTTTTTTTTTGTGTTCGTTATTGTCAGAAAAAGGTTCTTTTCAATAAAAATTGCGCGGTAAATTAGAAAATTTAAGAAAACTAAAGACAGCGGGAATGAAGTCGCGGGCAACAGCTAGTGTAAAATAACAAACACTCGGAACAATAATTTTGGATCACTAACTTATCAAACAAGTTCAGGGCCAGTTGCTATCTACATGTAATTCCAGGATTTGAAATGCGAGATATTTAATTTTAAACTTCAATAATTTGAGTTTTTACTCGTTATAGCTATAATTCTTAGAAGAAGTATTTAACACTTGGAAATTATTTTTGAAGGATGCTCTTTAAAAGTACTGTTTATTTCAAACAAAGATTATTTAAGTTAAAAATCATCTTTACCATAATAAGCTAGAGATGGTTGTAACTTATTTATCTAAAGTTTCAAAACTTTTTTTTAATCATTGAGTTCGTCATAGGTATCTATCTATTTTGATGTCTCACTTACCTCAGGTGCAAAACTGAGGAATGACAGTTTGCGGCGAGTCCCGCTCATTGTCACTTACGCATACGGTGCGGCACAGATCCGCCCGCGTCGACGTCTACGGCCTGACTGGCAGGAATCTGCGCTGGAGCGGCGCCTGCGCACGCCTCCTGACTCACCTGGGGACAAATAAAACCTAATTAAAAAACCTACTTGCTCTGAAGGCGCTGACCTGTAATTAACTGGTCAGGCTGCTGTAAAATTGATATCATGCCTATTTAACAATCGCCGTTTTGTGGACACTGTATAGGCAAATGCGAGCGTACGATAGAATTTTATTAGTAATGCCGCGATATATTATTAATTCATATGCAGTATAAGTCAAGATCTTGATGGCGTTTCAAGCGATCACATAATTTAAGCTCTCATTTGTGTAGAATAGCCAGTCCACAGTCAGTTAGGCTTGGCCTATACGCTGTCGGAATCCGTAAGCATCTGCAAGAATCCGTTCAAAAAACAACCTTATTGCTTAAGCGATGGATTGAATCCGCCGGCTGGGTACAGACCGAGCCTTACAGGTCAGTCTCAGGAGGGATTAACACACAAAATTTCTTACACCAAAATTACGATAGCGAAAAGCTTGTAAATAGCAACTAGAAAATGCATAAACAAAATAAAATTAATTAATTTAAAAAATCAAAAAACCCGACTGTAAAAAGTGAACTTAAAAGATGAAAACAAGATTTAAAGAATCAATTTGCAGTCTGAGGCATCAAATCTATGTTACTTAATTCGCCTTTTTCTACACGGATTTAAATTACTTAATTAGGTACTAACGCAGTGCATACCATGTCAATCATCATTATGATGTTAATGGATTTGATGCCTCGGACTGCAAATTGATTCTTAAAATCTTGTTTTCATCTTTAAAGTTCACTTTTTACGCAGTCGGGTTTTTTGTTTTTTTTTTAATAATTATATTTATTTATGACTTTTTAGTTTGTAGTGTTTTACTACTACTTTTCAATGAACTATAAAGCCTTATTTTGTAACTCTTCATTGAAAAAAAAGGTTTTAAATTGAGTATGTAGTATCTAAAATCGGGTTATCCCGTTTAATTCATGTACCAATAGGAATTCCGGGTAATAACATAGCCTATGTCACGCCCACAACTGAGACGAATCTAATGACATATCATATGTTGAAATCCATAAAACGGTTTTTCCTTCCTATTTTTTCAGTGTATTTTTTTGCCTGTTCCCGTAGGAATTTTGGAAAATAAAGTATTGAATACTATCAGCACTGAAAATATGTGACCCTTAGTTAATAAAAGAAAGTTTCAAAATCGGTTTATCAGTATAGCAGATTCGTTTTTCACCCCTAAGTTCTGTTCCCGCGGGAATTTCGGGAAATAACATACCCCTTGTCACTCCCACAATTGAGACGAATCTATTAATATATTATACTTTTATATCCGTTAAACGGTTTAGGCTGTAGGGCGTGCCAAAGAAATGGACATACTTACATACAGACATACATACGCTCGAAAAACATAACCGTCGTTGGCAGTCGGGTAATAAATATACCTAAGTACTTTTATTATTATAAACATATCTGAATAATGTTAAATTTGAAGTCTGAAAGTATTGAAAACTCAAAAGGAAACAAATAAAGTATTATTTATTTATTTAGCACAAAGTTACATCAGCCAATACTGATGGCAGGAATTATTATCACAGGAACTGCAGCCTCTGCCCGAGCTACCTCAGAGTCACAGTGTCATTTCTTCTTGTCTACTGCATGTCGGTTGTAAGTGTTGTTACTAACTATATTATACTTGAAATTCCAAAGACGAAAACAACGGATTTAAATCGACTTTTGAGGTTGCGGCGTTTAGACACCAATTAAACCATTGATATATTAGGTTGGGGAAAAAGTCTTTTCGCATTATAGTAGGTATGTATGAACTTGTAATAAAATGTCTTTGGCTGTATTATTTGTATCTGGCTGGTTTTGGTATCATTAAAAATTCAAATTTAAATGAATATAATTCCAAATTCAAATTAGGAAAATGTGTGTTTTTTATTTGTTTTTCGTACTGTCAAGATAAGTAATTCTAATGAAGAAATTTGATACATTTAAAAATTTTACTACAAAAAAGGTAAAAATGCAACGCAAGCCGCAAAAAAAAATTGCGATGTTTATGGACCTAGTGCAGTGTCTGTGAGAGTCATATAGACTTAGCATTCGCTACGCTCTTAAAGACTGACAAAGCGTGGAAAAGAGACATCATATCCTTGCGGCACCCTACAAGATAGAAAAAGACAGATGTCAATGTACCTATGTGACACAAAAAATATATTTAACTGACTTTATATGATCTCAATTCCAAACATCAAAATTAATTTGATTAAAATATACAAAATTACAAACGGAAAACGTATTTAAATATTTCTGTAGACATGGGGTCCCGTTCAATTATAAATTGTGATGTGACAAGAAAATATTTATAATAAATACACATTTCACAGGTAAATACATTTTTTGATGAAAATATTTTTAAACTAATTTGTGTCTAATTCCTTATAATAATCGACAAGTAACTTAGATTTTACAGAAGAATATGAACTTTGTTTGTTGTCTGTTTGTGTATTTCGTAGTTAAAGGCATAATTACAATAAATATTAGGTAAAATAGTAAACTGTATGTTTACACTAGGGATTGAACTAGCGGTGACGTCATAAGTATCGATAAAATATCGACATCCATTTGTGGGTATAAAAGATTTTAAACGATTACTAAAAAAGGATTATCAAGTTCGTTTACAAAAAAAACACTCCAATACTGTTATTTTGTGATTACATTATGAGCTTTTTGTCGATGCTGCCGGCCGGCCATGCTGGACTTTAAATGGCGCCACCATCTCTGAGGTTCTGGGTTCGATCCCCGGTCGGGTCAATGTAGAAAACGAACTTTTCTATATTGGCCCGGGTCTGGGTGTTGTGGTACCCTCGTTGTTTCTGATTTCTTTAACACAATGGCTGTAGCTTCTTACATTAGGATCAGAGCAATGTATTGATGCTGTCACATGTTATATGTACTACTGTTAGTTTCGTTTACAAACAAAAAACGAAGTCGTAATGGGGCGAGTAGTTTCTTGAAAAATGTTGTTTGTTAATATCAGTATAAACTAACAAGTTTTAAAAGTGTTAAGATTAGATATGTTTTAGTCAATATTATTTTTCGCTTTTTAGTTTCATTTTGAAGTCGGTTTTTAGTTTTTTATTAAACTTATTTTATTTCACAATTTAAAGTGTTAAGTCCTCAATTTTTTCCCTCCTTACTCCGCCAAAAATGACTTTACAGCAAAGTAACCTTAACTAATGTTGGTCCTCTATGGACCCCCAGCCAATGGTATGATAAAAATAAGGTGTTATATAGGGTCAATTTTTCGACGAAAATTTTTAATGCATCCGCCGTATAGTCCTGACCTTGCACCTTCAGATTTCCACCTGTTTCGCTCTCTTCATAATTCTCTAGGCAGTGTCAGGTTAACATCACGAGAGGACTGCCAAAACCACTTGTCGCGGTATTTTGATCAGAAGCCCCAAAATTTCTATAGCAATGGGATCATGTCCCTACCTACAAGATGGCAAAAAGTTATCGAACAAAATGGTACCGTACCATGGTAAACGGTACCTACATACTTTCGTTAAATGTAAATAAGCTATATTAAAAAATGTTTTGAATTTTCTTAAAAAATGCGAAGAAACTTTTTCCCCAAACTATTATAATATGTTTAACTCAATAAATTTTTTTTGCACTTGTTTGATTTGACACATACTTTCAGGAACACAGTATCATAACATAACATTATACCTCAGGTGGTATCTTAATATAAGTAAAAAAAAAAAAGCGTATTATGAGCTTCTTAGTTTAGGTGCTCCTAAACTAGTGAGTAGTGTTAGTAGTAACGATCATTTAAATATTAAAAATCGTTAATTGTTTTCTTTATTCTTTAATAACTTAATAAATTGAAATGAAATTATTGTTGAAGTAATTTATTTTCACCTTTTGTTCAGACATCAAGGACTACATTTTGTTTTATTGAATGATTCTGTAACGATTCTAGCGTTGCCATGAGTATTCTTGTTTACGATTAATTGTTATTAGATCGACATAGCTTTGGATTTCGTTATCATAGTAGTAGGTACCTAAGCTACCCTTGAAACTAGACATACATTAATCGGAATGTTAAAAATTGATAAATAAAATTTATGTACAGAATCTACGTGTGTCTGGAAAACACCTTAAACTAAAATTTTACTAAATAATTTTACTGTTTTTCTTAGTTCCTCAAACATTACAGTTTTGGCTTAGCATGTGCTCTGCTGGAAAATTTTGGTTTCATTTTTATTTCGATACGGGTGGGTATTAAAATGTTTTATGTTTCTATTATTTCTTCGGGAATTTTGAATATAACTCAATTAAGATAAATTTTGAAATAGCTAAACAACTTTTACGTTGAAGTCGTTCAATTTTAATTTAAAAAAATACACGTCTTAGACAAAATCATTCGATAAGTTTTTTAAATTGAAAAATGGGCTCTGAATCAATAAGTCAGTCAAGTGAGTCTCCCTCTAGACATACTGCGGTTGGATCGACGTGTTTTCTGCAACGTTGAGCGAATGCATCTGGTAAGAATTCAAGCAAATATTTGAAATTAGGCACACAAATGTTATGAGTGAATTCTTAGCCATAGCCTTCGCGTCTGAATACAAAAGGTTAGAGCCTCTCGACCTTCAATTTCTTTGTATTGAAATTGCGAATCCCATTAAGTAGCCAGCTCCCAGCCAAATATTTCTTGACTGAAGTAAGTCCTTGTTAATCTTGAAAGACGATATGGCTCGACGTAATTTTCAAGTTGCGATGTTTAGCGAACGCAACTAGGTTTAAATACGCAGCAGTTTTTTGAACTAAGAACAAAAAAAACTGTTACAGTACCCAAACCCAGGCACGTTCCTATCTGAAAAAAAATGGTAGGTATTTTTGGATTCATCATTGATGACAACAACACATTAAAGACAGTTAAGTTAGAAGTTCGTAAAATTAACAAATGCTATGATTACTATTGCATTGTACGGTTTTAACATTGGTAAAAATTATCTCAATTAAATAATCGTTAAATGAATTTAAAATTTCAATTCACATTGTACGGTTGCGTGCACTTATATGTATACATGGACAGATTTTCAAATAAATGTAACTGGTAAAAAATCTAAAATAAAGAATCAATCACTATAACCATACAAAGTAATGTTGACAAAGTAATAACCATCAGAGAACGTCACAATAATGTCCTCATTATTGGCAACAATATTTACACTAGTAGTATTCAGAAATATGAATACATACACTTTCACGAGCAAAATTATAAAGGCATTATGAATTACAATAATATATCAACAATCAACATATTAATTTCCAAAAATGTAAACAGGAAAATTTCATAAAATAATGTAAACGATTATTATGACTATGACTTTCTGTCATTAAAATATACACACTTTTAAAATTGCAGCATTTTTCACTATTCTGACAAATGTATCTCAATTTCAAAAACATGAACACAATATAGTTATCATAATTCTGTAAACAATATTTTTTGTGTTTTTAACCGACTTCTAAAAGGAGGAGGTCATTGAGGTGTTGTTTCAGCCAAGCATTGTAGCCCGGTGGACTACAAAGTTTGAACGGTGAACAATAAAGAAGCAGTTTTGACAACTTCAACTATTGACACTGACTAAAGTTTTGTAGTCCACTGGAATACAATGCTTGGCTGAAACATTTATTTCGAGATGTGTTCTCTAGTACGCTAGTACATTATACCGCAATGGAGGTTATATGCTCACCGATATTTTCGTCAATTATGGACCGATTGGATCCTACCTATAAAAAAACCAGCCAAGTGCGAGTCGGAGGTTTCCATACCATTATCTTTAAAAAAAGAGGAAAAAATCACATTTCTTGTATGAGAGGCTCCTTAAATATTTATTTTACTGTAATCAAAAATAAATTATGTTGTTGTTAAAAAAAAAATCGCATTTTTTTTTAATTCCTCAGTAACCATATAATTTTTTTTTTAATGTTTGTTACGCGATTACTCTGTCAAATGAACCGATTTCAAGGAATTTTAGAACTATTATCAATTGCAATAGAGTTCAAATTATGTTTTTAGCGTTAGAAAAACAAAATAAATGTACGTAAAGAACAAAAATGTTAAGGGATCTCGGATTTAAGGTAGTAAGGTGGCGATTGTATTGACATTAACACTTAAATAGGGTTTAAAACACAAATTTAGACAATTTCTATTATGCTAATGGAAGTAATGCACACAATTCAAAAAAAGTGTGATTTACACCCTACTATGATATCTACAAAGGTGGTGAGGTGTTAATGCATCCGCCGTATAGTCCTGACCTTGCACCTTCAGATTTCCACCTATTTCGCTCTCTTCAGAATTCAGAATTCAGTGTCAGGTTAACATCACGAGAGGACTGCCAAAATCACTTGTCGCTTGTATTATGATCAGGAACCTTAAAATTTTTGTAGCAATGGGATCATGTCACTACCTACAAGATGCTAAAAAGTTATCGAACAAAATGGTACCTACATACTTAAGTTATGTTATATAAATAAACGATTTTTTTTTAATATTCTTAAAAAATGCGAAGAACCTTTTTCCCCAACCTATTATAATATACTCGTAGAGCCAAAGAGTTTGGGATTGACTCCCCTTTGCACTTGTTCGATTTGACCCATACTTTCAGGGACACACAGGACAGTATAATAACATAACATTATACTCCAGTGGTATCATAATTATAAAAAAAAAAAATGCGTATTATGAGCTTCTTAGTTTAGGTGGTCCTAAACAAGTGAGAAGTGTTAGTAGTAACGATCATTTAAATATTAAAAATCGTTATTTGTTTTCTTTATTCTTTAATAACTTAATAAATTGAAATGAAAATATTGTTAAAGTAATCTCAATAAAGATATATTTTGAAATAGCTAAATAGCTTATACGTTGAACGACGATTTTAATTTTAAAAAATACACGTTTTTTATACAAAGCCATACAACAAGTTTTATTAATTGAAAAATGGTAGTCTGAATCAATTAGTCAATCAAAGTGAGTCTCTCTCTAGACATACTGCGGTTGGATCGACGTGTTTTCTGCAACGTTTAGCGAATGCATCTGGTAAGAATTCAAGCAAAACATTTGAAATTAGGCACACAAATATAGTAATTGAATTCTAAGCCATAGCCTTCGCGTCTGAATACAAAAGATTAGAGCCTCTCGACCTTCAATTCCTTCGTATTGAAATTGCGAATCCCATTAAGTAGCCAGCTGCCAGCCAAATATTTCTTGACTGAGAAAAGTCCTTGTTGATCTTGAAAGACGATATGGCTCGACGTAATTTTCAAGTTGCGATGTTTAGCGAACGTAACTAGGTTTTATTACGCAGCAGTTTTTTGAACTAAGAACAAAAAAAACTGTTACAGTAACAAAACCCAGGCAGGTTCCTATCTGAAAAAAAAATTGTAGGTATTGTTGGATTCATCATTGATGACAACAACACATTAAAGACAGTTAAGTTAGAAGTTCGTAAAATTAACAAATGCTATGATTACTATTGCATTGTACGGTTTTAACATTGGTAACAATTATCTTAATTAAAAAATCGTTAAATGAATTAAAAATTTCAATTCACATTGTACGGTCGCGTGCACTTACATGTATACATGGACAGATTTTCAAATAAATGTAACTGGTAAAAAATCTAAAATAAAGAATCAATCACTATAACCATACAAAGTAATATAACCATCAGAGAACGTCACAATAATGTCCTCATTATTGGCAATAATATTTACACTAGTAGTTTTCAGAAATATGAATACATACACTTTCACGAGCAAAATTATGGAGACATTATGAATTACAATAATATATCAACAATCAACATATTATTTTTCAAAAATGTAAACGGGACAATTTCATAAAATAATGTAAACGATTCTTATGACTATGACTTTTGTCATTAAAATGTACACACTTTTAAAATTGCAGCATTTTTCACTATTCTGACAAATGTGTCTCAATTTCAAAAACATGTGCACAATATAGTGATCATAATAATGTAAACAATATTTTTTGTGTTTTTAACCGACTTCTTAAAGGAGGAGGTTATCTTTAATTGTTAATAATGTACTAGTACTAGCGTACTAGAGAACACATCTTGAACTAAATGTTTCAGCCAAGCATAGTAGCCCGGTGGACTACAAAGTTTGAACGGTGAACAATAAGGAAGCAGTTTTGACAACTTCAATTATTGACACTGACTGATGCTTTGTAGTCCACTGGACTACAATGCTTGGCTGAAACATTTATTTCGAGATGTGTTCTCTAGTACGCTAGTACATTATACCGCAATGGAGGTTATATGCTCACCGATATTTTCGTCAATTATGGACCGATTGGATCCTACCAATAAAAAAACCAGCCAAGTGCGAGTCGGAGGTTTCCATACCATTATCTTTAAAAAAAGAGAAAAAAATCACATTTGTTGTATGAGAGGCTCCTTAAATATTTATATTATTCTGGTTTTTAATATTTTTTGTTATAGCAGTAACAGAAATACATCATTTGTGAAAAATTCCACTGTCTAACTATCACGGTCATCTCATGGATACAGCCTGGTGACAGACGGACAGCGGAGTCTTAGTAATACGTTTTACGCTTTGGGTACAAATCCCCAAAAAGATATCTTATCTCCCTCTTAAAGATCTCTCTTTATCTTGGTTAGAAAACAAAAAAAAATGACAGCGATATAGTATTTTAATATTTTCATTCGCACTGTAATCAAAAATAAATTATTAGTTGTTGTTAAAAAATATATATTTTTCGCATTATTTTTTTTTAATTCCACAGTAACCATATTGTTTTTTTTTTGTATGTTTGTTACGCGATTACTCTGTCAAATGAACCGATTTCAAGGAATTTTAGAACTATTATCAATTGCAATAGAGTTCAAATTATGTTTTTTTGCGTTAGAAAAACAAAATAAATGTACGTAAAGAACAAAAATGTTAAGGGATCTCGGATTTAAGGTAGTAAGGTGGCGATTGTATTGACATTAACACTTAACTAGGGTTTAAAACACAAATTTAGACAATTTCTATTATACTAATGGAATTAATGCACACAATTTAAAAAAAAGTGTGCTTTACACCCTACTATGATATTTACAAAGGTGATTAACAAACTTTGACATAAAGCACATTTTGCATATTTTTATTAAAATGCTTGGGGTGTTAGAAACAAAATAAGATTTTGACGTTCTTTACTACCCAAAATTTTAGAATTTGACAATTAAAAATTTCTTTACGTTACTTTTTCAATGTGCCTAAAATCTTTATTAATGGTTTTATAAAACAACGTGGATAAGCCAGAAAAAAAGAGAAATAAAATCTGAGTATGATGACATTCATTGAGATTACAGTTATTGATAAATATTAGGTTAGGGAAAAGTCTTTTCGCATTTTAGTATATGTATGAACTTGTAATACAATCTTTTTGGCTGTACTATTTGTATCTGGCTGATTTTGGTATCATTAAAAGTTAAAATTTTAAAGAAGATAATTCCAAATTCAAATTAGGAAAATGTGTGTTTTTCATTTGTTTTTCGTACTGTCAAGATGAGTGAATCTAATGAAGAAATTCAATACATTTTAAAATTTTACTACAAAAAAAAGCAACGCAATCCGCAAAAAAAAATTGCGATGTTTATGGACCTAGTGCAGTGTCTGTGAGAGTAGCACAAATTTGGTTTAAGCGTTTTCAATACGGAAATTTTGATGTCAAAGATGCACATCGCTCTGGTCGCCCTATTAAGGACAAAATTGATGCCATTTTTTGAAAAAGTGGAGCAAGATCGGCATATCAGTAGTTACGACATAGTTGAAGAACTTGGAATTGACTACAAAACAGTTTTGGCGCATTTGAAAACAACTGGGTACACAAAAAAGCTCGATATTTGGGTACCCCACGAGCTCACTGAAAGAAACCTAATGAACCGTGTACTCATTTGTGATTCTTTATGACGACATAATGAAACCGAACCATTTTTGAAGAAGCTGATAACTGGTGATGAAAAGTGGATAACGTACGATAAGAATGTGCGAAAAAGGCCGTGGTCAAAGGCCGGTCAGGCTTCACAGACTGGCGAAAGACGAGTTAACTCGCAACAAGGTGATGCTTTGTGTGTGGTGGGATTGGAAGGGCATTATTCATTATGAGCTGTTACCACCAGGCAGGACCATCGATTCTGAACTCTACTGCGAACAACTGATGAGATTAAAGCAAGAAGTTAAGAGGAAGCGGCCGGAATTAATCAACAGAAGGCGTGTGGTTTTTCATCGTGATAATGCTAGACCTCACACATCTTAGCCACTCAGCAAAAATTAAGCTAGTTTGGCTGGGAGGTGTAAATGCATCCGCCGTATAGTCCTGACCTTGCACCTTTAGATTTCCACCTGTTTCGCTCTCTTCAGAATTCTCTAGGCAGTGTCAGGTTAACATCATGAGAGGACTGCCAAAACCACTTGTCGCAGTATTTTGATCACAAACCTCAAATTTTTTTTAAGCAATGGGATCATGTCCCTACCTACAAGATGCCCAAAAGTTATCGAACAAAATGGTACCTACATACTTAAGTTAAATATAAATAAACGTTTTTTTTTAATATTCTTAAAAAATGCGAAGAACCTTTTTCCCCAACCTATTATAATATACTCGTAGAGCCAAAGAGTTTGGGATTGACTCCCCTTTGCACTTGTTTGATTTGACCCATACTTTCAGGGACACACAGGACAGTATAATAACATAACATTAGACTTCAGTGGTATCATAATTATAAAAAAAGAAATGCGTATTATGAGCTTCTTAGTTTAGGTGGTCCTAAACAAGTGAGTAGTGTTAGTAGTAACGATCATTTAAATATTAAAAATCGTTATTTGTTTTCTTTATTCTTTAATAACTTAATAAATTGAAATGAAAATATTGTTAAAGTAATCTCAATAAAGATATATTTTGAAATAGCTAAATAGCTTATACGTTGAACGACGATTTTAATTTAAAAAAATACACGTTTTTTATACAAAGCCATACAACAAGTTTTATTAATTGAAAAATGGTCTCTGAAACAATTAGTCAATCAAAGTGAGTCTCTCTCTAGACATACTGCGGTTGGATCGACGTGTTTTCTGCAACATTTAGCGAATGCATCTGGTAAGAATTCAAGCAAAACATTTGAAATTAGGCACACAAATATAGTAATTGAATTCTAAGCCATAGCCTTCGCGTCTGAATACAAAAGGTTAGAGCCTCTCGACCTTCAATTTCTTTGTATTGAAATTGCGAATCCCATTAAGTAGCCAGCTCCCAGCCAAATATTTCTTGACTGAGAAAAGTCCTTGTTGATCTTGAAAGACGATATGGCTCGACGTAATTTTCAAGTTGCGATGTTTAGCAAACGCAACTAGGTTTTAATACGCAGCAGTTTTTTGAACTAAGAACAAAAAAAACTGTTACAGTACTAGACCCCAGGCACGTTCCTGTCTGAAAAAAAATCGTAGGTATTTTTGGATTCATTATTGATGACAACATCACATTAAAGACAGTTAAGGTATAAGTTTGTAAACTTATCAAATGCTACGATTACTATTGCATGACCGTACGTCATTGATTTATATATTACGAAATAATTATGAAAATGTAATTATTTTTAAACGTCACTCGTAGTGGAGAGGGGGTATAAAAGGCCTGTTCGCCAGTCTCACAGTTTAGTCGTCGCAGCGCAGCCGAGGCGACAACATCTCTCCTGATGATGCCACGTGAAGTGGCGAAACGCGCGTCGAAGTTTTTATGTCGGTGTTGGGTACTAACTTTTGCATTCGTCTGTTTCGCATGCAATTTGAGGGAGGGAGGGCGGTGCTCTTTGCATGTGCCTGTGATTGTCCTCAGATTGTGGGTTACATACAGATGGTGTAATTGGGGTTCCTATGCCGGCGTAACTAAGCGGAAGTTGTAAGCAAAATAATTACATTTTCATAATTATTTAGTTATGGATTTCCGCAAAATAACGCCTGATTTTATCAATTTTATATATTACGGTTTTAACATTGGTAAGAATTATCTCAATTATTAAATCGTTAAATGAATTTAAAATTTTAATTCACATTGTACGGTCGCGTGCACTTACATGTATACATGGACAGATTTTCAAATAAATGTAACTGGTAAAAAATCTAAAATAAATAATCAATCACTATAACCATACAAAGTAATATATACAAAGTAATAACCATCAGAGAACGTCACAATAATGTCCTCATTATTGGCAATAATATTTACACTAGTCATCACATCACCAGCCTATAACAGTCCACCGCTGGACACAGGCCTCTCCAAATGGAGGATTTTGCCATAATCGCCACGCTTGGCAGGCGGGTTGGCGATTGCAGTTTGGCCAATGGTGGAGATGAGACGCTGCTGCCCGTCTTCTTATGGCGGTTCTCCTGTAGTCGCCTCTTACGACACCCATAGGAAGAGAAGGGGTGGTGCAATTCTTTTAAAGTGCCGGCACCACACGGCACACTAGTACACTAGTAGTTTTCAGAAATATGAATACACTTACGAGCAAAACTATGAAGGCATTATGAATTACAATAATATATCAACATGTTATTTTCCAAAAATGTAAACAGGACAATTTCATAAAAATGTAAACGATTATTATGACTACGACTTTTATACACTTATAAAATTGCAGCATTTTTTACTATTCTGACAAATATGTCTCAATTTCAAAAACATGTACACAGTATAGTTATCATAATAATGTAGACAATATTTTTTGTTTTATCATTGAAGTGTTAATAATTTACTAGCGTACTTAGAGAACACATCTTGAACTAAATGTTTCAGCCAAGCATTGTAGCCCGGTGGACTACAAAGTTTGAATGGTGAACAATAAAAAAGCAGTTTTGACAACTTCAATTATTGACACTAACTGAAGCTTTGTTGTCCACTGGACTACAATGCTTGGCTGAAACATTTAGTTCGAGATGTGTTCTCTAGTACGCTAGTACATTATACCGCAATGGAGGTTATATGCTCACCGATATTTTCGTCAATTATAAACCGTATGGATCCTACCTATAAAAAAAACCAGCCAAGTGCGAGTCGGATTCGCACACGAAGGTTTCCGTACCATTATCTATAAAAAAAGGGAAAAAAACCACATTTGTTGTATGGGAGGCCCGTTAAATATTTATTTTATTCTGATTTTTAATATTTTTTGTTATAGCAGTAACAGAAATACATCATTTCTGAAAAATTCAACTGTCTAACTATCACGGTCATCTCATGGATACAGCCTGCCCCTCTAGCACGATCAACAAAACACGATATGATACGATATGATATAGCGATTTATCGCCTATTTCCTTTCAAAATATAATAACATAGCCGCCATCTTGATTTTTTTTTTGAAACAGTAAGCATGTCCGTGCCGGCGACGTCACAGTTATGCTCGCTTTTATGAAAAAAGTTCATATTTTGACAAAAAATATGCGATAAATCGCTATATAATATCGTATCATATCGTGTTTTGTACATGCTAGAGGGACTGGTGGCATACGGACAGCGGAGTCTTAGTAATACGTTTTACGCTTTGGGTTCGAATCCCTAAAAAGATCTCTTATCTCTCTCTTAAAGATCTCTCTATATCTTGGTTAGAAAACAAAAAAAATTGACAGCGATACAGTATGTTAATATTTTCATTCGCACTGTCATCAAAAATAAATGATTAGTTGTTGATTAAGAAAATATTATTTAGAAAAAAAATATTATGATGGAAATCAAGGAAAAACCTTAAAATATTTGGGTACACAGAGTGTATTTGTCTACTTTAAACAACTTCTTCGGATGTTTGCGTCTGGGAGTCATCCCATCATACTACAGAGCTAATGATGAAAGTTACAGAACACCTTAACGGTTAGGAGTTAGTAGATAACACTTCAATTTGCCGACAGAATGTATTTCGCAGTATATTAGGTGGATGTGGCATTTACGAGACCCTAGTGCGGGCCTAAACCAGTACACTCAGAAATGAGAGAATATTTTTTAAGTTATTTTCTCAAATGAACTTCGGTAATATGTTAAGGCCTTAAAACGCTTGAATGACCTTGACGCGTCGCGCCCATACAATTTCGCGCGTGCGGATGACTTCTAAAAATCGGAAAAACATGTTTTTTTATGAAATTATTGCCTTGACGAGAATTTTTAAATAAAACTCTCAACTCAAAACATGTATATTTCCAAAATATTGTTTTGTGTGAAAACAGTAATGAAATAGCTTGTGCCGTTTAAGAGAACATTTGCAATTTATGAAAAAATAGACAAGGGACTTAACGGAAAATCAAAATTATTCAATTCAAGATGTTTATTAAATCCTCTTCTACCATGTCGTATTAATTTTTTTTTTATTCAAGTAACAGGTATTCTGACAATCGAGATTTTAGGCACTTGGGTGGTGTTCAGGCCTTAAGGCGGCGCCGCAGCCGTCGGTAGCGTCAAAAAATCAGTTATACTTTTCCTATCTACCCTCAAACTATGTATTGGAAATTTCTAGCAAGTGTTAGCAGTGCTACTAACGTTGTTACTTCTATCCATGTGGTGCACTGGTATTAAGTTGATCGTAATAAGACTATGTGTTATTGTTATTTGTTTTTTAAGTGTTTAAAGAAAGAATATATATTAACAAGGTACTATATTGATTTTCTTTGCACGAAAAACAAGCATAATTATCAAACTATTTACATTATAATTACTAGATTTATTGGAGTCAGAAGAATTTAGTTGATTTAAATTAATACATTTGAAGCACCACAAATATGCACATGCATTAATAAGATTTTATCAATAAATACGAAGAATAAAGATTACAAGATGTCAATAATTCTCAGAACTTTTAGTTCTCTAATAATTTCTAAAAATAAGCAGACCTAATTTTATTTTTAATCTAAATCAAAGTACCAAAGATTAGAAGAATCCATTCAAAATATTCGTATGTTGTTGTGTTATCATTTTTTTATTTATTTTCAACTAAACGTTGTAAATCAATATATATTTACTTACTTAATAAAGTCAGTTATTTTTTTAACCGACTTCAAAAAAAAGGAGTAGGTTCTCAATTCGTCTGAATGTTTTTTTTTTTTTTGTATGTTTGTTACGCGATTACGCCGTCAATTATGGACCGATTTCAAAATTTATTTTATAGTTTGAAAGGGTATACTCCCGAGGTGGTCCCATTTCCACCAAGTCAGATTCTGATGATGGGATCCCTAGGAAATCGAGGGCAACCCTCAATTTTTATAGGCACCCATAATGTTTTGCATATATTTTCTGACTCGACGCTGATTTTTAGGTCTGGTAATCATCATGCCATGTTGCTGACCTGATGATGGAAGCCACAGAACTCCTTAACGGATAGGAGTAAGAATATAATACTTCAATTTGTCGAAAGAACGTATTTCGCAGTGTGTTGAGCAGACGTGGAGCTTATGAGGTACTAGACCGCCAATTTTTATTTACTGGGGGCGTACACCCAGTAACGAAAAAAAATTGAAAGTTCCTTTCTTAATTTGACTTGTTATTAAACGCAAGACCTTATCCTATGGTTTCTACACCAAAATAGCCGCCGTTCTGGTTGGAGTGTAGGTAAACCCTTTTCTTAACTTAAAAGTTTTCGTCGAAAAATTGACCCTATATAACACCTAATTTTTATCATACCATTAGATGGGGGGTCCATAGAGGACCAATATTAGTTAAGGTTACTTTGCTGTAAAGTCATTTTTGGCGAAGTTAGGAGGGCAAAAATAGAGGACTTAACACTTAAAATTATAAAATAAAAAAAGTTTAATAAAAAACTAAAAACCGACTTCAAAATGAAACTAAAAAAAGCGAAAAATAATATTGACTAAAACATACCTAATCAGTTCTTTTTGGAGTCGGTGCGAATGAACAGATTTTAACTTTTGATGGCTGGCACCGACTCCAAAAAGAACTGATTAGGTATGTTTTAGTCAATATTATTTTTCGCTTTTTAGTTTCATTTTGAAGTCGGTTTTTAGTTTTTTATTAAACTTTTTTATACCGTTTACGTACGGAGCCCTAAAAATAACTATGATTTTAATATTTTGAACTTGTCGATTGTACCTAGTGCATTTTGATAACATACATTCTGTCAAAAAAGTTTCGGGAATTGATGATTTGTTTATGGTTCCAAGTTCATATTTAAATTTTTTTCGTTGTTGTTAGATTGGCACAACTGTTTTCCATTTTGATGCGGAGTTTGAGTTACATCTGATATTTAGATTAAATACAGTATTGATTTTAGTTATACCATATCTAGTGTGTATTGCGAATTTCATAATGGACAAAACCATCGAACAAATTGTTTGTCTTAAATTTTGCATCGCCCAATGGGATTTCGTGTTCGCAGTCTCTGAAAATGTTACAGAAGGCTTACGGTGAATTGACTTTATCAAAAACACGTATTTATGAGTGGTACAAAGCGTTCAAAAGCGGTCGAGATGTAATGGAAGATTTGCCTCGCTCTCTTTTAGGCCATCAACGTCTGCTACTGAAGATAACATCGCAAAAGTAAAGGAAATAGTGACTGAAAATCCTCATTCAAGTTTGAGAGAGTGAGCCATCGAACTTTCTGTGTCACACGAGTCGATTCGTACCATTTTAAAAAATCAATTGGGTATGAAACATGTTGCCGCTCGGCTAGTCCCAAAAGACCTGAATTTTCTCCAAAAACTCAATCGCAAAAGAGTCGCTGAGGACATGCTAGAACGAGTCAATTCCAACCGAACATTCATGAAACGCATTGTTACTGGTGACGAGACGTGGGTTTACGAGTTTGACATGCAAACTAGTCAACAAGCTTCGGAGTGGCGCCTTCCAACTGAACCGAAACCGAAGAAACCGCGCCAAACTCGATCGAAAGTCAAAGTCATGTTGACTGTTTTCTTTGACTGTAGCTGTGTTGTGCACTCAGAATTCTTGCCAGAAGTGCAAACGATAAAAAAAGAGTATTATTTAAGCGTTATGCGGCGTTTAAGAGAGCAAAATAGACGAAAAAGGCCAGATTTGTGGAATAAAAATTCTTGGATTTTGCACTACGATAATGCGCCTTCCCACAAGGCCATCATTGTGATCGAATTTTTGACCAAAAACTCAACAAATACCATCGAGCATCTACCTTATTCACCAAATATGGCTCCAGCCGACTTCTTTCTTTTTCCTTAGCTTAAATTACCACTTCGTGGCACCCGGTTTAAAAAGACATACCTAAAGGAGAATTCGCGGTGAGAACTGAACTCGATTCCGGAAAAAGCGTTTAAAAATGTTATGATGATTTGATTACATATTCGTTCATATCGCTTCTGAAGGAGCATACCTACTTTGAAGGTGATAAAATAAATTTGGATGAATAACTAACATTTTGTGTATTATTAATCTTTTCCCGGTACTTTCTTGACAGAGTAGTACATCAACAGAATCTAGGGATGTTTTGTATTTTATCCATATTATATCAAATATCTAAAAACTAAGAAGATTTTTCTGATATAGTAAATGGGCTTAATGATAGCTTATTTTAAGGTATTTAATAAAAAATAAAAATAATTTCGTATATTTTTTGTTTTAAGTAAAATATGTAAAGTATTAAGAATGCCGTAGAAAATTTGTATAAAAAAGTCTTTATTTCTTCTTAAAAACTATTAACTTTAAGAAAATTAATAAAAATCTTATGAAATCTTATTAATAATAATCAGTTTTGTCACATCTTACATTAATTACACATCGACGTCGATTGTTCATAGGTACTTAAAATTAAATTGTCAATGTCTTGTTGCGGTATGAGGTCCCATGTTCTTTGCAAGGGTTCGTAAAGTTCTTGTTCCTTCGTCGAATTTGGCGGGAAATCTCTCAAAGCTTTTCGTTGTAACATGTCCCAGGTATGCTCGATAGGATTTAAGTCGGGCGACTGTGCAGGCCAATCCAAAACTCGAATATCGTGGTCTCGGAGAGCGGCCGACACCAGCCGCGCCGTATGGGAAGGAGCATTATCGTGCATAAGCAGAAATTGCTGGCCCATTTGCATTCTGTATGTTACAATAACACGCTTTACTACCTCCTCTTGGTATTTTTAAGCAGTCGCGCTGCTTTAGATCCGCCAAGACGAATTCCTGTCCACACCATGATTGTCCCGCCTTGGTAAGAGTTGACCTCCTGAGGGTGCCGTAGACGCCCTGGAGTTCTCCAAACGCGTGTTCTTCGTAAATCCAGATGAAACCCAAACCAGGGCTCATCGGTGAACAGCAATCAAGACCATTGTTGATCACTCCATGGTAAATGCTCCCGAGCCCACGAAAGCCGCGGACCGCGATTGCCACGTCGCAATGCTAGAACACGCAGCAATGGTCTTCGAGCATGAAGATTAACTTCATGCAACCTCTTCGCACGGTTTGGTCTCTCACCAGTAGCTGGTGGCCTGGAGCCTTTGTACTAGTTGCATCCCTGTGATATTGGGTTCTCTTCTGACGGTCATTTGGGGAAATCGATCCTGTCTCTGCGTAGTTAATAACACGATATCTGCCTGTGTGCCGTTCAACCACATCCCCAGTAGTACGATAACGTATCCACAATCTTGATATCACGTTCTGGCTGGTGTGTAGAACCTCAGCAACGACGCGTTGAATAGAACCATTTTCCAACATGCCCACGGCTCGTAACATTTCATCTCGACTCAAATGACGACGGTACATGTCTCTTAAAGCTCACACGGTACGTTAAATTAAAAAAGAAAGACAATCTAATCTCTTTTCATTAATTAATATTAATCAAACAATTTTAGTTTTTCTTGACGGAAGGAATTACTAAAAATTTTGCCGCCTTATTTTGTTTTTTCTTCTGATTTTTTAATTACATTTCAAATTTTGAAAAAAATATAAAAGAGGTTTCAAACTGTAATATAAACTTTTTATGGAAACTAAAAATATTTGAAACTATAAAGTCGTAAATAATTTAGGATTGCGGTATCCCTAGATTCTGTTGATGTGTGTAGATAAATATAATTTTGAGTGTGTGTAGTTTTCACCAAAATGGGATTTGTTTACTTATCTATGAAGGAAAAAGTATACATAATTTTGACCCAGTTCGAAGATTATATCATTCTGAATACAACATGGTATAAATATTTTTAAAATATGTATTAACATTTATTTGAAAATCTGTCCAAGTTTATATATCAGTGCACGAGACTGTACAATATTAGCATTAGTGTCTAAGACACTGTACTACCTACTATATTAAAACCATGCTAATGTTGTTAAATAAACTTATTTATTATTAATTATTATATAAACATCATTAAAAATTACTTCTTAAGGCTTAAGTTAAATAATTATTGCTTTGCTTAACTTGAATAGCATGAAATTGATACTACCTGGCCTGGGACGCTGATACTACCAATGTCTAATATTCCTTGAGTTCTTGGTCTTCAGAATCTTCGAGCACGTGATGATTAGTTGCTCCTTAACCTGCAGATAGCCTAGTTTCTCGTACTTTGTTAAAATCCTAGGTAATAATACATACCAATATTAAGTGATAGTCCGTGAGCTTAATAAACTTAAGTTCTCACTTAGGATGGCAGTAGAAGATAAAAAACCTCACACACCCTATGATTAAAGACGCGGACCAATAAAAGGGATACTTACTGTGTCCTAGTCATAAAACCATAGGAGTAGAGAAAGAGAATAAAAAACTTTAAAATATACTTTATCACAAAAACACATGGAATCATCAGAATAAAATATTATAATGTTAACCTATTTGATGCCATAAAGCCAAGTAGGTAACAAAACGTTATTAAGACAGGTGAAATGTAACCCGCTATGGTAGCCTCATACAGTGCAAATAAACGTTTAGGGCAGTACAAGTATACTTCATACACGGACTAGGACACATACACATACACACACGCGCACGCACGCACGCACGCACGCACGCACGCACGCACGCGCGCTCACACACACACACACACACACACACACACACACACACACACATACACACACACACACACACACACACACACACACACACACACACACACACACACACACACACACACACACACACACACACACAGCTATGCAGTCAACGAAGTTGATAAAACATCCTAGCATTTTCACAAAAAATGAAACTATATTGCTATGAATTTAGTTAAATGAAACTCCTAAAAATAGGTAATATCAAATAATGCAATGTTGACAATGCAAACCACATTAAAAAAGCGCCATAAATTTTCGTTGCATGCGTTAGAAGTGACTATAACAAAAACTCTTCTCGAGTGATTCTTGAGTCGTCTTGATGAAATGCAGACGCAACAAGCTGAAATACAAAGTGAAATCGTAGATTTCACCTTGGATTTCGGCCTGGCACGCTGGTACTACCAATGCCTAATATTCCTTGAGTTCTTGGTCTTCAGAATCTTCAAACACGTGATGATTAGTTGCTCCTTAACCTGCAGATAGCCTAGTTTCTCGTACTTTGTTAAAATCCTAGGTAATAATACAGTCCAATATTAAGTATTATTACCGTGAGCTTAATAAACCAAAGCTCACACTTAGGATGGCAGTAGAAGATAAAAAACCTCACACACCCTATGATTTAAGACGCGGACCAATAAAAAGGAAACTTACTGTGTCCTCGTCATAAACCCATAGGGGTAGAGAAAGAGAATAAAAAACTTTAAAATATACTTTATCACAAAAACACATGGAATCATCAGAATAAAATATTATAATGTTAACCTATTTGATGCCATAAAGCCAAGTAGGTAACAAAACGTTATTAAGACAGGTGAAATGTAACCCGCTATGGTAGCCCCATACAGTGCAAATAAACGTTAAGGGCATTACAAGAAGACTTTATACACGGACACGGACGCACGCAGGCACGCACGCACGCACGCACGCACGCACGCAAACACGCACGCACGCACGCACGCACGCACGCACGCACGCACGCACGCACGAACGCACGCACGCACGCACGAACGCACGCACGCACGCACGCAAGCACGCACGCACGCACGCACGCACGCAAGCACACACGCACTCACGCATTCAAGCACGCACGCACGTAATCACGCACGCACGCACGCATGAACGCACTAACGCACGCATATAAAATAACAACTACGCAGTCCACGAAGTTGATAAAACATCCTAGCATTTTCACAAAAAATGAAACTATATTGCTATGAATTTAGTTGAATGAAACTCGTAAAAATAGGTAATATCAAAGAATGCAATGTTGACAATGCAAACCACATTAAAGAAGCGCCATAATTTTTCGTTGCATGAGTTAGAAGTGACTAACAAAAAGTCTTCTCGAGTGATTCTTGAGTCGTCTTGATGAAATGCAGACGCAACAAGCTGAAATTCAAAGTGAAATCGTAGATTTCACCTTGGATTTCGGCCTGGCACGCTGCTACTGCCAATGCCTGATATTCCTTGAGTTCTTGGTCTTCAGAATCTTCGAACACGTGATGATTCGTTGCTCCTTAATGTGCAGATAGCCCAGTTTCACGTACTCAGTTAAAATCTTCGGTATCGTGAGCTGCTCTCTTTAAGGATGGCAGTAGAAGATGAAAGAACTCACACACCAAATGCTTTTTGACAGTAAACAATTAAAAATCGGCCAAGTGCGAATCGGACTCGCGCACGAAGGGTTCCGTACCATTATCTAATTGCGGTTTACGATTTATGACGTATTAAAATAAACTACCTACTACATCTCGTTCAAACCAATTTTCGGTGGAAGTTTGCATGGCAATGAATAACATATATTTTTTTTAGTTTTATAATTATCTTATTTTAGAAGTTACAGCACATGAGTAAAGAAACGGAACAGAGATAAAGCTTCTAAAGAGCTAGCAAAGTGTATACCTATTTTGGTAGGGTTGGCACAATCAGGGGCGTGCGGTGCATATAGGGAATTAGGCAGTGCCTACCTGATAATTGAAATGAGGTAGGCAGTAGGTACTTACAAATGTGGATTATTGATGAAAACCACTGATTTATCAATAAAACACATAATAAGTACCTACTGCCTACCTCGAAATAAAACCAATGCTATCCACTGGGCACAATTGAATAAATTTAAAATATAAATGTTCTTTTTTTTCACGTTTTTTATTAAAATAGGTTATTTTTTTATAAATTACATACTCTAAATATTTTTTTTTATTACTTTTGGTTTTTAATAATTTGTTGTGTATTTAAACGAATGAAAAATTCTAAATCTAATATAAAGTTTTTTCAAATAATCCAATGGGATTATAATGGGAAATAATCACATGGCATATGAAATGTACAATCTTGCAAACGTGCTAATATGTCATTACCAATATTAACAATTTGTACATGAAGATCAAAATATTCGCGAAATTTTTGCTCAAGCAATTCAACAAATGCAATAAAATTGTCAGGAGGTATTATCACACACAGTACAAAGTACAACCATATTTACAACACTTTTTAAATACTAAAACAAAAATATTACTACGTATTATGTGAGAAACTCGATAACAAAAACAAAACACGCACGACATTCGAGCGTCGTGTCACGCCTGCAAGCCCTGAGATTGACCACTGGCTGATCTAGTTTGAAGCGGTTTCGGCTCATACGTGACAAGCGGCCACGCACACACACGCGTTGCACTTGTAGTGATGTACCTATCACAGCGCATTCGTATGTAGCTTTGTCTCTGTTCCGATTCTTTACTCATGTGGTTACAGAGGGGGGGGGGGGGGGGGGGGGGTACACACATTTTAGCACTTTGGAAGTGTCTCTCGCGCGAACTATTCAGTTTAGAAAAAAAAATATTAGAACACTTATTATTATTGTTAAGAGAGAGAGAGACCTATCCATAGATACCCCATACGTATGGGTTTAATGTTTTTTTTTTAAATTTCAGTTCTAAGTATGGGGAATCTCCAAAATTCATTGTTTTTTTTCTATTTTGGTGTAAAAAGCTTAATGCGGTTAACAGAATACATCTATTTACCAAGTTTCAACAGTATGGTTCTTATAGTTTCGGTAAAAAAGTGGCTGTGATATACGGACAGACATGACGAATCCATAAGGGTTCCGTTTTTTGCCATTTGGCTACGGAACCCTAAAAAGGAAACTTATTGAGTCCTCATCACAAAGGTACAAGGGGTGAAGAAAAAGGATAGAAAACTTATTATATACTAGATCTCAAAAAAAATAATGGAATAATCAGAATGAAAATATGACTACTACCTATAATGGGATCATGAAGCCATGTAGCCCCACTTCAGTGAAGGTAAACGTCTAAGGCTGTACAAGTAGACTTCACACACACACACACAATACCAGCAACACCGAAACTACGAACATACTAATTCAATAATCTTAGTGTAAACATTATAACAAATATACAATGTGATATGGGCGGTACTTCTAACCCGTCAAGGCTAAGTTCGGTATCTAATTTAATTGCCAAAAAAAGTAATTTAGGGGCTAAACAAACCTGCAAAAAAAAAGATTTCTTATGAAAATAATTTCATTTTTATTTTTATTTATTTAAAACTTTATTGCACAAACTTACAATAAGTGTACAAATGGTGGACATAATGCTAAAAGCATTCTCTGCCAGTCAACCATTGGGTCATGCAGAAAGCTTGCAAATGGTGCGGTAAGATAAAATTATAGGAAAAAAAAAGTTAATTAATTATTTTTTTTCTAGACAGGGAAACCCTAAACACCAGCAATGAAATTTATGGTCAGTTACTCTGTTCTTTTAGCTATCTTGTGGTATTACTTTCATGTTTCTACGACACATAAAACCTTTGTTATTGCCTAAAGTATTAAAAAACCAAAATGGCCGCTATTCATAGGGTTTGATCTCCCAAATTATTATTTTTGTCGATAAAACTAGATATCGCACTTAGCCTTAACGGGTTAGAAGTACCGCCCATATCACATTGTATAGAGTGATAACAACTGCGCAGTCAACAAATCAGACAGAAGTTGATAATAACCCCCTAGCATTTTAATAAAAAAACAAATATTGCTGTCAAGGAACGTACAAAATTTCGATAGCGATGACGTTAGATTGCATCTGCAACAAGCTGAAACTCGAAATGAAATCTTAAATTTCACCTGCAAGTCCCATGTACTGACCGTCATGTGTTCTTATTCTTTAGAATCTTCGACCGCAAAATGTCAAAGATCGAAAGAACAAATGTCTGTGTGGTGAACACAAGCGTTTATAATCTATATCTATATCTATACTAATATTATAAAGAGGAAAGATTTGTACCTATTTTTGTATGTTTGTAATGAATAGGCTCAAAAAGTACTGGGCCGATTTAAAAAATTCTTTCACCAATAGAATGCTACATTCTTCCAATTTGACATAGGCTACATATCATTTTGAAAAAAATTAGGGATCCTTGGTAAAATTTGAACAATGTAACCGAAGGTGTAGAAAAATGAGTCTTGAAATGTCTTTCGTCGAATGCGCTGCCGAAACTATTAGCGATAATTGTCTACCCCGTGCGAAGCCGGGACGGGCTGCTAGTATACCTATAAATGTTTATAAACGTATGTAAGTAATTTTATCCGTTATCTTGTTACCTTATTGCAAGCTGTGCTTATTTGAGGCTAGCTAATTAAATTGGTGTGATCTGGAAACGATTAATTTTTACCCGACTGCCAAACGAGGAATATGTTTTTTGAGCGTATGTCTACCCCTACAGCCTAAACCGTTTAACGGATATTAAAGTATAATATATCAATAGATTCGTCTCAATTGTGGGAGTGACAAGGGGTATGTTATTTCCCGAAATTCCCGCGGGAACAGAACTTACGCGGGAAAAACGGATCTGCAATACTGATAAACCGATTTTGAAACTTTCTTTTATTAACTAAGGGTCACAAATATCAGTGCTAATAGTATTCGATACTTTATTTTCCATAATTCCTATGGAAACTGAAAAAATAAGAAGGAAAAACCGTTTAATGGATTTCAACATAATATGATATGTCATTAGATTCATCTTAGTTGTGGGAGTGACATAGGCTATGTTATTACCCGGAGTTCCTGTTGGTACATGAATTCAACGGAAAAAACCGATTTCAGATAGGTACTTACTCGAGTAAAAACCTTTTTTTTTCAATGAAGAGTTACAAATAAGGCTTTATAGTTCATTGAAAAGTAATAGTATAATACTACAAACAAACTAAAAAGTCAAAAATAAAATTAATAAATTTAAAAAATCATTAAATCCGACTGCGTAAAAAGTGAACTTAAAAGATGAAAACAAGATTTAAAGAATCAATTTGCAGTCGGAGGCATCAAATCTATGTTACTTGCTTCGACCAGGGCCATAACCATGAATTCTTAAAACAATCTCAAAGTTGTCAAATCTGTCAATTTTGGTACGTCATTTCATACAAAATTTGACAGAAATGATAATGTTTGACAACTTTGAGATTGTTTTAAGAGTTCATGGTTATGTCCCAGACCTGAAATTGACATGATAGATGTACATATTGACGACGATGAGACCACCATCGAAGATCTTCAATTTTGAATTTTGGTAAAAGTCTTTTTAATGTGGTCTTTGGGCTCAAGCTGAGTGCTCGGGCTGTGAATCAGGCGAAGGTTACGTATGCGATTTTATGTCGCTGAAAGCCTGACCAGTATTTTCATCCTGCTGACCGGCATTATCCTCCATGTCTGGCCATGGCGGTCAAACACACTTTTTTTTATAAATGTTTATTCATCACACATCATCACATCACCAGCCTATATCAGTCCACTGCTGGACACAGGCCTCTCCAAATCACCAATCAGGGTTTTGCCATAATCACCACGCTTAGCAGGCGGTTTGGCGATCGCAGTTTGGCCAATGGTGGAGAGGAGACGCTGCTGCCTGCTGCTGCTTATGGTGGTTCTCCTGTAGTCGCCTCTTACGACACCCATAGGAAGAGAAGGGTGGTGCAATTCTTTTAAAGTGCCGGCACCACACGGCACCAAATGTTTATTGCGTCATATTATTTATGAATATTAATCTCATAGCTGTTGAATATCATATAATAATAGTTGATATGTTTGCTTATTATTTTCGAACTGAAATATTGATTTGTCACTGATTCGTGGTGTAGTGTTGATTTACTGCTCGTAGATGGTGTCTCAATTGTTGCTTGTTGTTGGCGCCATTAGCCTAGTTTGTTCAACCTTATGTACGTTGAAATAGAGTACACACTACATCAATAGCCCGCAAAAACCAAGCAGATAAGCAGCCTTACGAATTAATTAGTATCACCGGTGGTGGGAACTTAGCATAATACATTTATCATAAATGTACCTACATTTGTAATATCGTATTAAAAAAATAATAATAATCGAATTTCAATAGGTAATAGATATGGAAAAAAATGCATTCAATTGTTAATAGGTTAATAATTTGATAAAATTTCACATTAGTGCAGTGTACAGTGACAAAAATAATATTAAAAAGATAGACATTTAAGATTCGCTCTGACTATACCGCCGAGCATCTCTTTTGAATATCAAACAATATTGCCAAAGATGGGTTTTAAAATTGTTTAAAACGGTTAAATCACGCAACGGTGGTGGTAAATTGTTCCAACACTTGCTAGCCGCGTATCTAAAGCTACCTTTAAATGCAGCAGTTTTGTGCCCAGGGATGCACAGTGGGTGAGAGCATACGCGCTTAGGGTAACGGCTACAATCGCTTGTCCAGACAAATTTATCATATAGATAGCTTGGTTACCTAGTCTTAACTATGCCAAACATCAACGTTGCCAAATGCAAACCCCTCCTATACTTTATCTTTAAAACATTGTTACCATTTAAGTATGGAGTTACATGACCTCGACTAGGTATATCGTAGCAAAAGCGGGCACATGCATTTTGCACTCTCTAGATTAGATTTGCTGTCTTGTCATGGATTCGGGGACCGCAAACAGTGTCAAGGTAGTTACACTTTGACAGAACCAATGCATCCACCAATTGCTTACGTAGATCGGTCCCTATGTACCTTCTAATTTTGTACAAGATTTTTAATCGATAAAAGCTGCTTTTGACGGCATCGGCTATATGTCACTCGTATCTGCACCTCTAGACAAGTGGCAATCGTTTAGCGAAAACGCTCAAAGATTTGTATGGAAAATAGTCGTCGATTGACATGTCACGTGACCTAGTCGTAACGAATTGTAGATTCGTAGACAAGTGTACTTTAAACTTTCGATTGTAGAGAACGAAACATTAGTCGTTCGCTTATCCCAGCCAAGTGGCGCTTTTTGACAATCGACTACGATGAATGAGCGTATCATTGCTACGTAAGATAGCGAACGTCAAGCGTCAAGGGCTAACCCCTTGACGCTTACGAATTAAAATAGAGATTATTTAATCAGCTGATGGTGTGTTTGTTTGAATATTGTGTATCTAAAGAGTTTTATAGTACAAATGCATTCTTTAAAATTATTGTGGGCTTCACACAATGAGGAAGTATGGCTAAGGCGTCAACGGAGAAATAATTCTCGCCGGTGTTTGGAGCAAATAGCCGAAATTCCGGCCTTACTTTTTATTCAAAGATTTAGGTTAAACAAGAAGTGTTTTTCGAACCTTTGCTCCGATCTTCGTAGCCAAACAACATTAAAAGGAACTCAAGAAATCCCTTTCGAAGTAAAAGTAAGTAGAGTTTACCTATTTCATGACAATAAGAGGTTATGACGACTCCGTAGCCGAGAGGCGAGCACGCCGGACTTTAAATGGCGCCGCCATCTCTGAGGTTCCGGGTTCGATTCCCGGTCGGGTCAATGTAGAAAACGAACATTTCTATATTGGCTAAGGTCTGGGTGTTATGGTACCGTCGTTGTTTCTGATTTCTATAACACAAGTGCTTTCCTTAGGATCAGAGCAATTTATGTGATGCTGTCCAATATTTATTTATTTATTGTTTACTACTTATTAGAAAACTACAAGAGCTGATAAAGCACAAAAATGATAGAGCGATGATCACTAATGGCTATATTGTATTTATTTAATACAGTTACTTTGCACTTTGAGTTTTTTGGCTACGGGGTCATATCAGCGTATTGTGGGTGTTACACAACATCTGCCACAGCGAACAGCAAGCCGTTGCATTAGGGAAGTTGTGGCAGCTCTTAACCATCCCAGCATAATTAATAAATGGATAGTTTTCCCACAAACCCTTCAACAAAAATCGAGAATTAGACAAGAGTAAGTATTTGAATAATTATCTATTCTTGTTAAAGGTACTTTCAAAATCAAATTGCCACATAATAATATCCAATGATTTCTAAATTTATGTTTTTTTTCTAATGTTTATTACTTGTGTGAATATTTTAATAAGAACTTGCTAAGGTTCTTTCTAGACAGTCTAATTTTATTGATTTATATTTTATTTTTAAGGTTTCAAAGATGATTTAATTTGCCTGGTGTAGTAGGCTGCATTGATTGCACTCATATAGCAATTGTCAAGCCAAGTGAAGAGGAGCATATTTATTTTAATAGAAAAGAGTATCATTCTTTAAATGTACAAATGGTAAGCATTACTTTTATTTGTCCCACTTTACCAAATTTGGTAGTTATTTAGATGCACTTTTCTTTCTACAGCCCTAATTGTTAACTTTTGTGCAGATATGTGATCACAGCCTAAGAATAATAAATGTGAACGCCAAATATGGAGGGGCTAAACATGACTCTTTCATTTGGGCATCAAGTCAAGTCAAAGAGTATATGCGAGCACTTCCCCAAAATGGAGAACAAACCTGGTCCTCATCCATGATCAATCCGAGGTTGCGTGCTACCGGGACCCGATCAATTCATTTCAGGAAAGTCCTAAGCACTTAAATAAAAATCCTATTTCTTATTTAAAACTTACTCGCCGAAGACATAAGAGTGAAGAAGGCAAGTATAGAAAGGAGCAAGGATTGAGAAGCGTACACGAGTAAAAGAGAAGTACCCGCTTGGCTACGTTGTGGGCGCTTAGCCCAACTCATTTTTTATTCCTGTCGTAACCAGTTTGTCTAAGTCTAAACTACCAGTTATTTATCAGGTACATTTCGGACTATCTAATAGAACTGTATAATATAATATAATCTTTGTTTAATCGCCAAATGAACATAGCCACAGTAAAAATATTAAGTCCACCTATTGTATCTTGTTTTTATCTGTGAAGTATAAATAAAGTATAAATTCCTTAGCAAATAAGAGTGCTTCATGCAGTCCACAATTTGGCTTGATATGATAATTCCAAACATCCTGTAAGTAGTCCACGAAATCGAAGTTGCGGGAACAGCCGATAGGAAATATTACGAGACGTTTTCACGTTCAAATACACGGCCGTGTCCACGAGTTCCACGACACAGCCACACCCAATTTTTTTTCCAAGCATACAGGTTAAGTAAAGCCTTAATGTAAGTAGCTAAAGCACTAGGTGTTATGGAAATCAGAAATAACGATGGTATAGGTAACAAGACCCAAACCCGAGACAATAAATAAAAGTTAGTTTTTTAAATATTGACCAACCGGGAATCGATCCCGAGAGAGGGCGACTTCAAGTCCGGCGTGCCAGCCGGGCTCCGGAGGTCTTCATAATAAAATAATAAGTTGTAAGTTGCTTAGTGTCCTAAACAGGGTGTAAAAAAAGGCTTAACGAAGCCTTAAACCACGAATTCTATACATAAAACCAAGTAGAATGCAAAAAAAATAATTGCTGGGAAATGACTTTTATTTTTGGGTATCAAAAAAATAACTTATATCTAACCCGCATTGTATAGCGCGCACGCCACAGACTATGCCTGTGTGTGTAAGCGGATCATGTTTCTTTGTAAAAAAAAAATAGTATTATCAAACAGAAGTCAATTTTGTACAAATCTTTGAAAAAAAATTGTAACTTTGACTGTCAATAACTCGGTAACCCGTCATTTCCCAGGTATAGTGTAAAAGAAAAAAATGATCGTAATAATACGTAGAATATGTGGTATTCTGCTTCGTTAAGCCTTTTTTTACACCCGATATTTACCTACCTCGTGTATGGTAGGCAGTGATGGGGAACGGCTGACTCTTTGACGGTTCCGGCGGCGGCGGCATACACGTAATAGGCGAAAATACCGTCTTATTAAATAATCTAAGAAAGGGTTACTTTCAAACATATATAGCCTATCGTAGTACATTCTAATGTACTACAACTTTCTTAGTTTTTTTAACTAAATCAATTAAGTATATTGCTTGCTATTGTTTTTCTATCAAAACTGTCACTAAATAGTTTTTAATAAAACTTTCGTTTTTAATTTAGTCTTTGATTTGATTTTAAAAAAACTTTAATTTTTTAACACCATTTTACGTAATATTTATTATATTATAGTCAAACAATTTAGTAAAATGTTTTTTTTATTTTTTTTTATCCTCAATGTCACTGTAATAAAAATAAAGAAATAATAAGAACATTAGATTAAAAAAACACACGAATGTAACTAAGAAAAATAAATTAAGAAAGAAAAGTGAAATTAAAATGTTGTTTAACATAAAAATAATACAAATCGTCAACAAAACCGTTTCGTAGGCACTCTTTTTAATTAAATGATAAATAAATCTTACATTCATTTAAAAATCGAATATATAATTAAAACAAGGTTTTAGCCGAGTTTCAAATCCAAATACCTACTTAGACAATTTGGTAGATTACGACGTAGCATACATGAAGCCATTTTACAAATAAGTACACAATTTGGTTAAATTTGTTGTTTTTACCTCTCTCTTCTACTCTTTACTTTAAGACGTAAGCCAAAGAGCGCTAAAAAGCACGATTTCCCGCATTAAACCAACTTCAAAAAACAAGAGGATCTATGTTCGACGGTATATTATTTTTTTGTATCGAATTTCAAACTTATTTTTTTATTCGAACGCCTATAGATCCAAGTTCTTACCAGCCATTATTACCAAGTCATAATCTGACGATGGGATCCATCGAGGGCAAACCTCAAATTTTATAGGCACACAATGTTTATCATAATATTTTCTAAAGATCTAAAATTTTCTAAAGCAATGCTCATATTTGGGTCTGAACTGATAATGAAAGCCACAAAACTCCTTAAAGGTTAGGCGTTGAAGATAATACTTACTGCCGTTGCGAAATAACATATTTTAACTCATTAGGCTGGCACCGACTCAAAAAATAACTGATTACATATGTTTTACAAAAAAATATTTTTCGCCCATTAGTTTATTTTTGAATTCGGTTTTTATTTATTACAAAAGTTTGTTTTCTCATCAAACTATTGTCACCGTCCTACACACGTTACTTCTACACTGACTGAGTAGTAGGTAGATGTAGTATAGAATGGGATGGAATTCCTAAAATATTTCTCATAATTTTTTACATCATAATGATCACACTTCATATTTTTTTTAAAACCTACTTATCATAGAGACTCATAATCATCGGAATTCATAATATCACTAGTAATTCAACTCGTTTATATACTTTTTTTTATTTAATTCTTAATCATAAGTGTTATTTTTCCTAATACTCAGTGGAAATTCATAATGTTAATAATCATAATTTTTTTTCCACTAATATTTATTTTCATATAGTTTTTAGTCATAAGTGTAAATGAAACTGGTTATCTCATAAGTTTAATCCCTAGGGTAATACCCTGAATAGTTTAAATAACTTTACGGGCGGAATAATTAAATAAAATATAGGAACAAAAATTTTACGAGAGCCAATATGGACCCGTATAGAATACATGCAATATTGTAGGTTCGCTCGCAATCCGCACATAAATAGGCTAAAGCCATTCGGCCGCCTTATCTGAGAATCAAACCCGGATTACTAATGTTTGGCCAAAAACCGTTTCCCAAACATCACCCAAACTAAGTTTCGGGCATTTGAAAAAAAAAATTGTCAAAACAACTTTTCTCAATTTCACAGTTTGCAAAACTATTATTTATAATTCAAAATAATTTGAACGAAATATCTACAATTCGATAGATAAGTTGGGTAGTTTAAATAGTTATATTATTCCAAATAGTTATATTAGAAGATTTTATACTGTCTACATCTTTATAACTATTATACTCTTAGGTCTGATAATGTAAAATGATAAAATCAATAATTAAGGGCATTAACTTTATTGCAAAATTTTATCCAAATCCGTTTAGTAATTTTTGCGTGAAAGAATAACAAACCCAGCCTTATGCTGATCAGCCGGTAAAACGAAAATAGTAGGTAACAAACATCCAGACATGAAACAACAATAATATTAATTTTCAACACAGTTGCTCGTAAATTGACTCTTATAACACCGTTTTTAGTTTTATAATCTATCATATTACGCACTTGTGCTGTAATAACATTATCGCACTAGTGCGGTAATGAAATCTTTTTTTTCTAACAATCCAGCAAAAGTTTATGTCTAAGAACATTGAATATTTTACCAATATTAAATTATTTTAGGGTTATGATGACAAACAAATATTTCATTTTATCAAATTGTACATTAATAAGCACAAATTAACTTAACTATTATTTTTAGAAATAATAATTTATATTAGAATAGTTTGTTACGGGATTGCTACCATGTACCTTATTTTTGAGTTCCCGATATTTCGGCACTGTTGCAAGCGCCATGATCACGGAGTAACTGAAGATCTTGCGGGTAAGTTGTTAAGGGCAAACATATCGGTCTACCCTCTTTCGCTGTCTTTTATTGCACGCGTCGGTACCATTGTCTACAAACTCACTATTTTCTCGCACCTGTTCTCGACACACAACACTAACAGTATCTGACCGCGAAACAGCAGTTTGTTGTTTTTTCCGGTTTTTGCACATACGAATCACTGGATTCCAGACACTTGACAATTTAAACCCATCCTCGCGATTGAAATTTTTGTACTTTGTAATTTCAATCGCTTCCCTGACCATTCTTGGTATGTAGTGGCGTTCTGTCGCAATGATCTGAGGGTTGTGAAACTGAGGGTTAAGAAAAGTAACACAATGTCTACGATCTCCAAAAGACAGCTTCCCAATGGAGAAACCGGGTGTCTATAAGATTGACTGCAGCTGTGGCAGTTCATATATCGGCCAAACAAAACGTACCATAGCGTGCCGAATGAAGGAACACATAAAAGCGGTCAAAAACAACGACAAACAGAAATCGGCAATCGCGGAACATTTGTTGGAATCAGGTCTAAATCACTGGATTGAGTTTCACAACCCTCAGATCATTGCGACAGAACGCCACTACATACCAAGAATGGTCAGGGAAGCGATTGAAATTACAAAGTACAAAAATTTCAATCGCGAGGATGGGTTTAAATTGTCAAGTGTCTGGAATCCAGTGATTCGTATGTGCAAAAACCGGAAAAAACAACAAACTGCTGTTTCGCGGTCAGATACTGTTAGTGTTGTGTGTCGAGAACAGGTGCGAGAAAATAGTGAGTTTGTAGACAATGGTACCGACGCGTGCAATAAAAGACAGCGAAAGAGGGTAGACCGATATGTTTGCCCTTAACAACTTACCCGCAAGATCTTCAGTTACTCCGTGATCATGGCGCTTGCAACAGTGCCGAAATATCGGGAACTCAAAAATAAGGTACATGGTAGCAATCCCGTAACAAACTATTCTAATGTTAGTGACCATGAAAGTTTAAAACAATATATTAATAATTTATAGTTTATTTTATTTTTTAAATTGCTGCTACTTCGGCTTAACAGACAGTTTTTCCTGTGCCATTATTGAACCTGCGCGCATCGAAATTGCAGCGCGCGTAAAAAACAAAACTTACGTGCCATTTTCCCTAAATATTTGGTAAAGTTGTTGCTGTGTAGTTAATTACTATCAAAAATGTCTACTTTAAATAGTGAAGACGAGTAAAATGTTATTCAACCCCGTCGTAAATACTTATCGAGGCAAACGCAAGTACTAGCCTGTTGCCGCCAAAATCCAGAGAAAAACAGCAAAAAACGGAGAAGGTATTTTAGATTTAAGTTTGGTTTTTTCCTCGCAATTGTGTTGAAAAACGTCGTATGGAACTCGTGTGCATTGATTATTACACACTCGACTTCCTTGCCGCGCTCGCCTGCGGCTCGCGCTTACAATAATGCCTCGTGTGTAATAATCAACTTTGCACACTTGTATCATAATGTACTATTAAAAACGTTAAAAAAAATAAGAAATTCATTAATTTCAATCAATTTAGTTGTCATCAGTATGGAACACGGTGATTCAAAGTGAAAATCGCGTTTTACGTCACAAACAAACGCGGATACTGTGACCATAGTTTGTCGGAGTGACTGCTGTACCCTCGCCACAAATTTTAATGATCAAGAAATGCGGGTGGGTGAATATTCCTCATCGCGCTTGGGCAGACGCGCCGTACATCGCCAGTCTTCCCGCGACCACGGCCTATGATTGCCGTTAGGCCGAAACATTGGGAAAATAATAAAAGTAGGTGTGTTGCATAAAAACCCAAATAGTGTATAGTGTTAATAGTAAAATGTTAAGCTGGGGCTTCACCTGCGTGACGCCTAACGTCAAATAGCAGCATGATTAGCGAACATTAATTAATGTACTAAACTACGGGCTTAATGTGTGGACTGTGATCAGATTTATTTGACGTTTAATTATAGCGTCTAGTGTTTTAGTTAGCGTGTGATCTGTGGATACTAGTCTTTGAAATAAAATAAAAACCGGCCAAGTGCGAGTCTGACTCGCGCATGAAAGCACCAAAAAATTGCAAATACATTTAAAATAAATTCAAATTGGTCCTTACGGTAAACTACAAATTGAATTAATTTATAAAATGGACTTAAGTCACAAAAATAAGTGTAAATGAAAAAAAAAACTACCTAAATTTTGTTAAGGTATTCGCCAATTTTTTCAAGATGTCGAGATTTTAAAGACACCAATCGATAGAGCGGAAAATTTTGCTGTATGTATAACTCAATATCACCATTTTGGCGGTTACAGCAATTCATATTACGATTGACGATATGTTAAATTATTCAATGTAATTTTAGATCTTAATAACATAACATAATGCGCCGTATCTTTACAACATACTGCATTAATGAGTGGGAGAATGAAACGAAATAGCTCATCAAAACTTTTGATACGTAGTAATAGTACAATTATACTGCTTTTATCTTATGTCAATAACGCTTTCATGCTTTGAGCTTTCTTTAGGTGTAGCCACAACAACGCTCTACGTGCCCGCTTAATCCCTTTGATGTGTCGAAAATTACCGCCGTTCGTCTGAGCTATCGCCTATCGTAATTTCATTATAGCTAATTAGCGCTCTAAGACCGGCGACACCTGCGTGTTATTTCAGTTAGCGCACTAATGAAAAGCATTTAAACAAAAATAGCGACAAGTCATAATCTTATAGATGTAATAGGTGGCGCTGGCGCCCTCTAGCTTTTGTAAGTTATTTAAACCTTTATTCAGTTTAAATCGAATATTATGAAAATTGCGTCTTAATTAGAGTATAATAATTGTACGGATAACAGCACGTCGACCTACCACAAAATGTCAAATTTTCTCATTTGAATGTGAACTCTATCTGTCAGGCTTAAAGTTGAAAATCTATTGGAGAATTTTTTCTTTTGGGGTAGGTCGACGTGCTGTTGACTGTACATATAATATAAAAAGGCTTCATTTATGTTAACGAACGTTTTCATTTTAATTGTTACTAAGTAAAGAGTAGTTCGATTTGACCAGACCCATAAATCTCGTCTTCTTTTTTTGGTTGCCTAATAAATAATGTAAAAATCTCGATTTTTTGCAGTTGAATATAAAAAATGTGTGTGTAAAATTATTTATAATTTTATTGGAAATATATATTATATCGTACGATTATAAATAATTTTCGCCAAGCGTAGAAAAACTGAATTTAATTACTAATGCCTTGATCACACGCAGCGAGTATAGTTGCGAGACAGTTCTCTCGGCCGAGTTCTCGGTCGGTAATGTCGGTATGTACCCCTGACGAGCAAAATGGCGAGACAGTCACTCGGACCTCGATTTGTTTACGAAGCCGAGTCGAGTGCTCACCCCCGCGCTTCTTTTAAGCATACCCCGCACTGTCTCGCTCACCCACTCGGCAATATGAAGTGAACCCTTGCCAAGCGCCACTCGCTACTCGCTCGCGCATTTATCGCGAATATGACTGCGTGTGTGTGTGTAACTTTTTATTTTATTAAATTTTAAATGTTCAAAAAGTGGGACTGCGAAACGACAGTTAAATTTATACAAGGCTCTAAATAATATCCTCCTCTTCCTCTTTAAAATTTCTACAGGGTGTACAAGAGAATAGGACACTCCATAAAACCACGTGATCTGGTCATACACAACAACTTTTTCTATAGGAGCAACATCGAAATCAATCATTTTTTTTTCAGCTTCTCCATACAAACTAAGTCGCATACCTCGATGATAATGTATGGAGCATCTGAAAATAAAATCACGATTTCAATGTTGCTCCATAGAAAAAGTTGTTGTGTATGACCAGCTGATCACGTGGTTTTAAGGAGTGCCCTATTCTCTTGTACATCCTGTAGAAATTTTAAAGGGAATGAGGAGGATATTATTTAGAGCCTTATATAAATTTAATTGTCGTTTCGTAGTCCCACTTATTGGACATTTAAAATTTAATAAAATAAAAAGTCACACACACACACACACAGTTATATTCGCGATAAAAGCGCGAGCGAGTAGCGAGTGGCGCTTGACAAGGGTATATGACCAGCTGATCAAGTGGTTTTAAGGAGTGTCCCATTCTCTTGTACACCCTGTATATCTATTTTCCTCTTCCTCTTTTAAAATATCTATTAATTCTTCTATCAATAGCAGAATTAATTTCTTAATAGTTTTCAGAATAAAACTTTTTTTTATTCATTCTGACGCACAACTGTTTACAAAACTCGGTCTTCGAAACTGACCTGACTCGCCGAGAAGCAAAATGAGTGTACCTACTCGCCCACCCTACTGTCTCGCCGCTCTACTCGGTGCGTGTGAGCAAGGCATAAGTATGAGGTCTACAGAAACGGTACTAGGTATAAACAAGCGTCAAACTTTGTGAGATTGTAACTCTATTAAGCTAGTCGACACTCGACACCACCAATCAATTGACATACTTTTTATAAGCTGTCAAAACGCACCTCTTCCATATAATTTGTATGACGATAGTGAACTATGACGTAATTGTTTACTTAGCTCACTGTCTTGCCTACTTGATTTCGAAGCAATCAAAATATATTTTTTTAAATTGATATTATACCGGGTTTCAAGGTCCTTACCTTGTAACAAAATTGAGATGTTGCCTTCAACATCTCAATTTTGTTACTGAACAAGTTCCGTCACGTACTCACGTTTTGATAATAGGAACTGTTTTAATTGACCCTTTTTATAAGTAATTGAAAATTTACACATCACTAACATTGCTCTGATCCTAAAGTAAGTAGCTAAAGAACTATTTAAATGGAAATCAGAAACAACGACGGTACCACAACACCCAGACCCGAGACAATATAGAAAAGTACGTTTTCCTACGTTGACCTGACCGGGATTCGAACCCGGAACCTCAGAGATGGCGACGCCAAATCCGGCGTGCTCGCCTCTCGGCTTCGGAGGTTTACTTTACACACGATACAGGGTGCTGATGTCAATCCTCGCAATATTTAGGGAGTTGATTAAGTATCTTATTCTGATCACGTCTCAGTAAAAAAAATGAAATCGGAAAAAAAAATCTACTATGATTTTATAATCGACCACTTATCCACTTTCGATACAGAATAGTTCCCCAAAGCAACCGGTTGTTATCCGACGTGGTGATAATCGAGCTCGATGGGTGCCGCAGTGTAAAGTTATTGCAGTATTGCGAACCACTATACAGTTGATGACATACGAAAAGTATTCGCTATAAATTCAATTTCTTTTTTGATTTTTTTTTTGGTGGATAATTCGTTTATAAGTCATAATAGGTCACCTCAATAAATATGGCGAGGATCGAAATTAGCACCCTGTATTTTCACAAAACATGAAAAGGTGCATTTGCAAAACAAACGTACGAATGATTTGTTTACGAATGTTGGTTTGTATAAATTATCCTTTACGTTTTAATTTTATACTTCAAGTAGAATGTAATGAAATTATTACAAGAACAAAATATACAGGGTGTAAAAAAGGCTTAACGAAGCCTTAAACCACGAATTCTATACATAAAACCAAGTAGAATGCAAAAAAAATAATTGCTGGGAAATGACTTTTATTTTTGGGTATCAAAAAAAATAAATTATTTCTAGCCCGCAATGTATATCGCGCACGCTGCAGACTATGCCTGTGTGTGTAAGCGGATCATGTTTCTTTGTAAAAAAGTTTAGTATTATCAAACAGAAGTGAATTTTGTAAACATCTTTGAAAAAAAATTGTAACATTGACTGTTAATAACTCGGTAACCCGTCATTTCCCAGGTATAGTGTAAAAGAAAAAAATGATCGTAATAATACGTAGAATATGTAGTATTCGGCTTCGTTAAGCCTTTTTTTACACCCTATATTTCACGTATATCTGTCGAGGGGTGCGGATCGCTTAGGTATTTTGCAATTTATTTCAATAGTGTACCTTCTTTAGGAATATAGTGTACTTTAGGAATACCTATATGATATTAAAATTGCTAAGTACTTTTTTATTCTTTACTAGCTGACCCGACTAACTTCGTACTGCCTAAATGTATTTTTTCCCGTCAATTTTTTAATGTTTTTATTATTTATTCTGCTATTCGGGACGGAGACAAATCCAACAAAGCATAAACCATGAAAATCGGTCCAGCCGTTCTTGTTATAAGTGTTAACAAACACGACTTTGTTTTATATATTAAGATTTTATAGGTGAGCGTAGCCTGTACACTAGCTAGGGTGTCTAGTCCACGGGAAGGCATACATAAATGGCATCCATGACTAAAGTACAAATGTTCTAGCATCACACAGACATTTGCCCCTTGCGGGACTCGAACCCGAGACTGGCTTTATAGTCTTAATCGCTACACTAGACGGTCGTCGTTAAATTACAGAGTTTGATGCTGGAATGTAGCCCGCGTAACATAAAAAGTTAATGAAACTGATAATCACACCACTCCTGAAAAAAGCCATGAATACACTGACAGGATCATTAAAACCCGTAAAATAAGTGAAGAAGCGCGAAAACAAACAAATTTTGCGTACAATTTCCATGAAGATTTTAGTAAATAAGTATTCTAATTTAATATTAAATTAATATTAAAATTATTTTTCTTCCAGCCGCAGTGGCGAGCATTGGTTATATTTCAAGGTAGGCAGTAGATACTTACCAATGTGTTTTATTGATGAAAATTAGTGGTTTCCATCAATAACACACAGTTTTGTAAGTATCTACTGCCTACCTCATTTCATTTATCTGGTAGGTAGGCACTGTCTAATTGCCTATATGCTATGCACGCCCCTGTCCAGCCGTAAAAGCCCCCAGTTAGCAGTGGTGGGCATTGGTTTTATTTCAAGGTAGGCAGTAGATACTTACAAATGTGTTTTATTGATGAAAATTAGTGGTTTCCATCAATAACACACATTTGTAAGTACCTACTGCCTACCTCATTCATTTATCTGGTAGGTAGGCACTGTCTAATTGCCTATATGCTATGCACGCCCCTGTCCAGCCGTAGAAGCCCCCAGTTAGCAGTGGCGAGCATTGGTTTTATTTCAAGGTAGGCAGTAGATACTTACCAATGTGTTATATTGATGAAAATTAGTGGTTTCTATCAATAACACACATTTGTAAGTACCTACTGCCTACCCCATTTCATTTATCAGGTAGGCAGGCACTGTCTAATTGCCTATATGCTATGCACGCCCCTGTCCAGCCGTAGAAGGCCCCAGTTAGACCAGCCGTAGAAGCCCCCAGTTCAGTGGCGGGCATTGGTTTTATTTCGAGGTAGGCAGTAGATACTTACCAATGTGTTTTATTGACGAAAATTAGTGGTTTCCATCAATAACACACATTTGTAAGTACCTACTGCCTACCCCATTTCATTTATCAGGCAGGCACTGTCTAATTGCCTATATGCTATGCACGCCTCTGTCCAGCCGTAGAAGGGCCCAGTTAGCAGTGGTGGGCATTGGTTTTATTTCTAGGTAGGCAGTAGATAGTTACCAATGTGTTTTATTGATGAAAATTAGTGGTTTCCATCAATAACACACATTTGTAAGTACCTACTGCCTATCCCATTTCATTTATCAGGTAGGCAGGCACTGTCTAATTGCCTATATGCTATGCACGCCCCTGTCCAGCCGTAGAAGGCCCCAGTTAGACCAGCCGTAGAAGCCCCCAGTTCAGTGGCGGGCATTGGTTTTATTTCGAGGTGGGCAATAAATACTAACTTCTGTGTTTTTGTTATACTAACTTAGTGGTTTTCAACAAAAACTCACATTTATAAGTACCTACTGCCTACCTCATTTCATTTATCAGGTAGGCACTGCCTAATTGCCTATATGCACCGCACGCCCCTGCCAGTTAGCTACCCCATACCGGGGCAGATCCTTATTATTATACTTATAACATACGTTTTTGTACATAGCTAGCTGTTGCCCGCGACTTCGCTCGCGTGTTCTTTATTTTATTAAGTAGGATATCTACAAAAACATTTCACCGGGATAAAAAGTATACTAAATGTTAATCTGCTTTGTGCTGACAGATATTAATGATGAAATAATCATTATCATCATTGCGTACGCTTGCTGGGATATTGATGAAACAATAGGACACCTGCCCTCTAGCACGAGCAAAATAAACACGATATGGTATGATATGATATAGCGGTTTATCGCCTGTTTACTTTCAAAAATTATAACATAGCCGCCCATCTTGAACTTTTATTCAAACAGTGAGCATGTCCGTGCCAGCGACGTCACGGCATGCTCGCTTTTTTGATAAGGTTCATAGTTTGACAAAAATATGCGATAAATCGCTATATCATATCGTTTTATTGCACATGCTAGAGGGGCTGGTCTGCCATATTAAATGTGAAATGTTGATAATCAGGGCAGAGTAACTGTTACTGATATACTGGATGACTTTTTTTACCGTCAAGAAAATAAACGTGTGAAATAGGTAAATGATATAGGTGATGATAACATGATAATTTAAAAAAAAAGTTTAATTTTTTATTTTATTTTTATCAACTATTTATCCTCATAACCATCAAATTCTAAGTTAATTTTGACTAACTGAGCATTAAAAAAAGAATATTGGTAAAATAATAATAAAAATATGAATGTATTCTATGTTTATGCATTTTTTTGGACATTCCAAAATTTATAATATCAGTTGTATTTTATAAACACACCCACACAATATCACATAGTTTTAGGTACAGAATACACAGTTATTTATTCCTGACGGTAAAAAAAGTCATCCAGTATAATTTAGAAATGAAACAGTACTACATGTCAATTTCTTTTGTAAAAAAACTACTTGTGATACGTATATTAGTGTAGGTTTTGCACAAAATTACTTATCGAGGTATATGACGAGAGATCGCTTAGTTATCGAGATGGAAACCGCGAGTGCGCTAACGACGTCACCGTCACCCCGAGCGCTTCAGCTTCTTAACCACACGTCATATTAATAGCATTTAACCCTCTATAGAGCACAGCATGTTAAAAAAATTTCATTGGATCGACCTTAAGACAAGTGAATAAGGTTCAAAATATGGTGCCCAATATATGGACCTGAGCCCTGTAAAGGGTTAAGTGTCTTACATTAAAGTACTTAATTGTCGCTGTTCTATTGTTTTCTTTTTTTCAAGTAACGTCAATCTAGTTTAAAAAACTATAACTCGACTCGACGTAAAAAAACGTACGACCGAATTTTAAAGATATATTTTTCCCTAAACAATGATATTTTAGATAATAATATATTTTTTTATTTATCTCCATGATGCGTGCAGGTTGTGCATATTGTGCATGGGCATTGAAACATACTTGACAAACACATACATAGAAATAAATAAATATATTAGTCACTAGCAGCCCGTCCCGGCTTCGCACGGGGTAGACAATTATCGCTAATAGTTTCGGCAGCGCATTCGACGAAAGACATTTTAAGACTCATTTTTCTACACCTTCGGTTACATTGTTCAAATTTTACCAAGGATCCCTAATTTTTTTCAAAATGAAATGTAGCCTATGTCAAATTGGAAGAATGTAGCATTCTATTGGTGAAAGAATTTTTTAAATCGGCCCAGTACTTTTTGAGCCTATTCATTACAAACATACAAAAATAGATACAAATCTTTCCTCTTTATAATATTAGTATAGATATAGAAAACAAACATCCCTATATTATCTCGGGTCTGTGTGTTGTTTCTGATTTCTATAACACATGTGCTTTAGCTACTTACCTTAGGATCAGAGCAATGTATGTGATGTGATGTTTGTCTAATATTTAATTATTTATAGACTGCCAAAATCATTACCCTTCGTTTTGGCTTCGCCGTAGTCAGAATTAATATTGAAGTAGCATTTTTATTGATATTCCACCAGCCTCCATACGAACCGAATAAATAAATAAATATTGGACAACATCACATACATTGCTCTGATCCTAAGGTAAGTAGCTAAAGCACTTGTGTTATAGAAATCAGAAATAACTACGGTACCACAACACCCAGACCCGAGACAATATAGAAAAGTTCGTTTTCTATGTTAACCCGTCCGTGGATTGAACCCGGAACCGTCGCCATATAGAGTCCGGCGTGCTCGACTCCCGGCTACGGAGGTCTTCGTCGAATTAATCAACCACATGATTAATCTGCAGTCTGCGTGGGATATTTTTCCACAATATACGCGTATCTTCACTCCTTATAAAATAGAATAGAATAGAATAGAAGATCGTTTATTCAAAATCATGCATAGCATACAATATAGTTACAGGAAATTAAAAAAAAAATGATAACAGTGTTATTTACTTATATGTATACAACGGTACATGATACTGAAAAGGTACTACTATCTACTCAGCATATGTCGGAGCATATTACTAATGCTACGACGCTGGTCTTCCGTAGATGCCCAGGATAAAAAAGAGCGCACTGCTACACCATAATATATAAATTATGTATAGAGAATAAATGTATTTTTCAACACAGTTGCTCGTAAATTGACTCTTATAACACCGTTTTTAGTTTTATAACTCATCATATTACGCACTTGTGCTATAATAACATTATCGCACTAGTGCGGTAATATAAACTTTTTTTTTTAAAATCCAGCAAAAGTTTGTGTCTAAGAACATTGAATATTTTACCAATATTAAATTATTTTAGGGTTAAGATGACAAATAAATATTTCATTTTATCAAATTGTATATTAATAAACACAAATTAACTTAACTATCATTTTTAGAAACAATGATTTACAGTTTATTTTATTTTTTAAATTGCTGCTACTCCGGCTGAACAGCCAGTTTTTCCTGTGCCATTATTGAACCTGCGCGCGCATCGAAATTGCGGCGCGAGAAAAAAACAAAACTTACGTGCCATTTTCCATTATTATTTGGTAAAGTTGTTGCTGTGTGGTTAATTACTATCAAAAATGTCTACTTTAAATAGTAAAGACGAGTAAAATGTTATTCAACCCCGTCGGAAATATTTATCGAGGCACGAAACGCGAGTGATAGCCTGTTGCCGCCAAAATTCATAGAAAAACGCATAGTCATATTCGGAGAAGGTATTTTAGATTGTTTTTTCCTCGCAATTGTGTTGAAAAACGTCGTATGCAACTCGTGTGCATTGATCATTATCACACTCGGCTTCCTTACCGCGCTCGCCTGCGGCTCGCGCTTATAATAATGCCTCGTGTATAATGACCAATGTAGCACACTTGTATCATAATGTACTATTTCAACACAGTTGCTCGTAAATTGACTCTTATAACACCGTTTTTAGTATCATAATTCATCATATTACGCACTTGTGCTGTAATAACATTATCGCACTAGTGCGGTAATGTAAACTTTTTTTATAATCCAGCAAAAGTTTGTGTCTAATAACATTGAATATTTTAATATTTTACCAATATTAAATTATTTTAGGGTTAAGATGACAAATAATTATTTCATTTTATCAAATTGTATATTAATAAACACAAATTAACTTAACTATCATTTTTAGAAACAATAATTTATAGTTTATTTTATTTATTAAATCGCTGCTACTCCGGCTGAACAGCCAGTTTTTCCTGTGCCATTATTGAACCTGCGCGCGCATCGAAATTGCGGCGCGCGAAAAAAACAAAACTTACATGCCATTTTCCCTAAATATTTGAAAAAGTTGTTGCTGTGTGGTTAATTACTATCAAAAATGTCTACTTTTAATAGTGAAGGCGACTAAAATGTTATTAAACTCCGTCGGAAATACTTATCGAGGCACGAAACGCAAGTGATAGCCTGTTGCCGCCAAAATCCAGAGAAAAAAAAAAGAGCAAAAACGGAGAAGGTATTTTAGATTTTAGTTTGGTTTTTTCCTCGCAATTGTGTTGAAAAACGTCGTATGCAACTCGTGTGCATTGATTATTAGACACTCGGCTTCCTTACCGCGCTCGCCTACGGCTCGCGCTTACAATAATGCCTCGTGTATAATAATCAACTTTGCACACTCGTATCATAATGTACTAATATGTGAACATATTATTAATTATTAAACTTATCTGTATTTTACTTGTAAATTAAAGGTATATTATTAAGTTGAAATATAGGTACTTATATAAAAGTTTAACTAATATTAACATTATTACTCAAATATAAAGTTTTACTTATTATTTTGTGTATAAAACCTGTACAGCTATGTATTTAATTTATTATAACGATTCCTTTTATAAATTCAACAGATAGTTTTTGTATTTGCATTTGAAGGAATGTAATGTTAGACAAGTTTTTATAGGGGGTGGAATATTATTCCAGCAGTAAAATCGAATTTGTTAATTTCTGTTTCCTATTCTCCAAGGGGCTTGACGCTAAAAGTCGGTACTACGAGTCTGGCTACATTTACCAATGACGTCTCATCATCTATGGCAAGAAGCAGCACCTTTACCCGGATGACGGTCGAGATTGAGGCTCTATCTAGCCTGCTGATCTGATTTGATTATGGAGTAAGAAAGCAAGTTTGCCAAAATAATAAATTGACAACAATAACGAAGTTCGAAAATAATGAAATGAATGGGACTGACAAACAAATGCCATCGTGAAATAACGTAGTAAAGGAGGACACCCAAAAAGTACCAAAAGTGAAAGTGGAAGTGCCGGCCAATACTTAAATTTAAAGTATTTTATTTTCGATAGAGCATAAAATATATAAATACAAGGTGTAACAGAATTAATGTATTTCCTCTTAAGGGCTGATTCTGGTGCTCAAATACAACAACTTTTACTATGGGACAAACATCGAAATCGCATAAAAAAAATTCACCTCCCCATACAAAATTGCCGATCGGATGACATGAGTTTGTATAGAAAAAACTTTTTTTTAAGATTTCGATGTTGGCCCGTAGTAAAAGTTATTGTGTTTGAGCACCAGAATCAGCCCATAAGAGGAAGTACATTAATTCTGTTACACCTTATATATAAACATTTATAAGGACAGCTAGCTAACCTGTACTGCTATTACTAAAGTTATTATTTAAGTTTGTAAATCTTATTAATTTTAAATTATGATCGCGTTAAACCTGTTTCATTGAGTTTTGTAAATTTAGTTTTTGCATGATTTTAAAAGTAACTTGGATCTACAGCGTGTCCGGGTTTTGACCGGCGATAATTTAAGGGCTTTTAATTCATCAAATTTTATCGACAAAATACCCCGCATGGAGGGGCCTAACTCTCCCCCTCTTAAAATGCCAGCTATTTAAATATTTTAAACTTTTCTGGTGTAGTTTGCAAAAAAAACTATTTAAATGGATCTGGAGTGCCTTAACATTATGGACAAAGAATCATTTGAAAGGCAATGAAATTGCGTATCATATTATATAAAGACCAATTCTAAAATTATCAACTGTCATAGAGAAAAAAAAAATTAAAATAAACTTGCTGAAAAATTATGGATATTTACCAGTTTTTAAAAACGTATTACATAAACTAGCCCCATAAACATTGAGGTATAATGTACTAGCGTACTAGAGAACACATCTCGAACTTTACTAAATGTTTCAGCCAAGCATTTAGTATTGAACAATCAAGAAGCAGTTTTGACAACTTCAATTATTGACACTGACTGAAGCTTTGTACTCCACTCTACTGGACTACAATTTTTGGCTAAAACATTTAGTTCGAGATGTGTTCTCTAGTACTCTAGTACATTATACCTCAATGCCCATAAACGTACTTTATTTTTATATTATTTGATACATTTTGAGATACATTGATGTACATATATGTTTCGCGCGACATCAAGAGGACGTCGTAAGACCTTCAGCAGAAAGTTTAGAAGACGTTATTATAAGAATAGAAGAAATGTAAGAGAATCTCGATAATTAAACGGTCGGGCCGGACGATGTATCCACCACTGATCAAATAATACTACGGTATCAACAATCGGGGCGGCGGGGCGTACACAGATTAGTTATATAGACGGTACGGTGACATACATGTGTCATTCGGGGCACGTACCGAAATGGGTCGAAATCGTTTTTGTCTCAACAAAGTTGATACTTCGTTCAACCGCCAAAAATGTATATTTTATTTGTGCCATCTATTTATATAATGTATATTGTATCTTTTTCTCTCTTTTACTTTCATTATTATTATTTGTCTACTCTTAATATTGTTTGTTATGTTTTTGTTTTCTTCTTCTTTTCTTCTTCTACCGTGCTTTTGTACCCCTAACGTCCGTGCTGAAAATCAGCGTCGTGTTAATATGTCCCTAGCTGTCACGACAAATGCTGAGCCTGAGACAAATGGGCCCTCTTTGTCACATTTTTTTTTAAATTTTTTTATTTCTATTGTATTCTGTGTATGTGTGTCAAATAAATATTTTTCTATTTCTATTTCTAATAATTGTGTTATAAAGAAATAAAAATCGAAACATTATTTTCTTCTAAATCCGCTAAATTACATTTGACAAGCAATGTAAAGAAAAGTTATTTATAACCTGACCGGTCAAGGTTGTAGCTCCGAAGCTCCCAAAGCTAAGAGGCAAGGTTCAATGGAATCAAACAAACGATAAGTCGGGTATATTTTAACATTAAGCCGTTAAAGTCTCAGGAGATTACGTACCATAAATAAGTAATAAATATAAAATTCACTACTTTTGAAGTCAGAAACATGAAATTAAAAGTTTTTTTCTATTCCTATAAATGTTTCACTCATAAAATTCAATGGTTATAGCAAATAAAAAAAACTCTGCTCAAAATCGGCCTATTCATTTGGGAACTACAATGCCACAGACCATTACCACATATATTTAATACAGTATGGAAACTAGGCCTGTTTATCGAGATACGTCAAATACTTCAATGGAGTTCTGCAGGGCTAGCATGCGCAACACGATAAAATTTTGTCGTGGCATTTTATCGACTTTTGACATAAATATGTCGTTTTGTCTTGGACAATAACAATGAAAAAACCAAAATATCATGGCAATGCCGTGTTATAACGTAAAAATAAGTGGCTATGATCAACGGGAGACCCTGAAAATATTAAGAAAAAGGATTCGAGACGTCTGTTATCCGTAAGGCCTAACAAAGGAGGACAAAATTTGTCTTGTCTATCGATAAAATAACCGATGCGCGCATGCTAGCTGATGGTCGTCATATATAAAAAATGAACACAAAGCCACGGCAATATTATTTATATAATATTACCGTGACAAGCAAAGAGGATTCATACGTTTTTACGTTCTACAGCGACAATGAAAACCGACGACAGCATCTCGTCTCGTATCGGCAGTATTCGGCACCCGCGACTCCCAGTACCTACAGGTACGAGTACTAGATGCTACTAGCACAAATTACGTATAGCGGCGCGGTGCGCTAGACAGATAGTCCACTCGAAACATGAGCGTCATTTCGTTAAGCACACATTGACATTGCGTTTACTCGCCATCTCGGACGATTCCGGCCAGAACTTCAGCGGGTTGTCACTCACTACACGACAGCTTACGAAGCATAACACACTCCGCAAAGTTTAGTTTTGAGTTTTGACGATATTTATTGTAGGCGCGTGGTTAGAAACGAATAAAAAAATTGCGAAACATGGACGAATGAGACAGAAATACAATTTACCGAATAATATCAAGCTGAACCTATTTTATGGAAATTCTAGTGAACGTCATGATGGCACATGTAGTTTCTGTATCTTGATAAAATATATCGGGTGTAAAAAAAGGCTTCACCAAGCCGAATACCACATATTCTACGTATTATTACGATCATTTTTTTCATTTACACTATACCTGGGAAATGACGGGTTACAGAGTTATTGACAGTCAAAGTTAAAAAATTTTTTCAAAGATTTTTACAAAATTGACTTCTGTTTGATAATACTAAACTTTGTTACAAAGAAACATGATAAAAATTTTCAGTCCTTCTTTCATAAAAGGCCCTTAAAGGGCACAGCCGGCAATGAATCGTGCGCAGTGCTCTCGCGCCACCCGCTAGCCCGCCGACCGCTTACACACACAGGCATAGTCTGTGGCGTGCGCGCTATACATTGCGGGTTAGAAATAAGTTATGTTTTTTGATACCCAAAAATTAAAGTCATTTCTCAGCAATTATTTTTTTGCATTCTACTTGGTTTTATGTATAGAATTCGTGGTTTAAGGCTTCGTTAAGCCTTTTTTTACACCCTGTATTATCAACAATAGTACCTAAACTGTACTAAACAGTACCTACACAGAAATAAACAGTACCTAAACCCTTTAAATGTTAAATAAAAAATCTCATACAGCTGCCATTCTGATGTCAGGATGGCCGGTGTATTGTCGTAACATGTTTACAGCTACAACTATCATTCTGGAACCAATGCCAATTCACTGTACCTAAATAGTACCTACTCAACCGTACAATGCATAAAGAAATATCATTGCGTTTAGTGGCAATTTCAATTTTGCCCCTAAGTCGTTACGCCTGCAAAAAGTTAGTGAGCAAATAATTTAAACATACATAACTAAGTTTTGCTCATCAACTTTTTGTAGGCGTTAGGTTCCAGAATGATAGTTGTAGCTGTAAGCATGTTACGACAACACCGGCCATCCTGACATCAGAATGGCAGCTGTATGAGATTTTTTATTTAACATTAAAAGGGTTTAGGTACTGTTTATTTCTGTGTAGGTACTGTTTAGTACATACAGTTTAGGTACTATTGTTGATAATATATTTCATCAAGATACAGAAACTACATGTGCCATCCTGACGTTCACAAATTCTATATCGATAAAAGTTGTAAACTTTTTGCGAAACCACCGCGAATTAGTTGCAAGTGTAGAGTTTTGGTTATGTTGGCGGAAACTTCGCGCCGCGAATATTGCTCTCTTCCCATTTAGGCCTGGACGTATGCTAAGATGAATGTACAAACTAATCGATGTGTCAGTGTAATAAAACACACTTACTTATTTCAAAAATTTAGAATAGCATCCCTAGATAGTAAGCCCAATTTTTCCACATTGACCCGACCGGCAATCGAACCCGGGTCTTCAGAGATGGCGACGCCAAGTCAGGAGTGCTAGCCTTTTGACTACGGAGGTCGTCCTATAAAGGCACGAGTTGCATTCTAACGTAAAATGTCAGTCCGATCTATTAACATCAATCCAATGGTCCAAAGCTGTTTTACGTGTTAGTTCCGAAATCTCTACTAGTTATCAGCTGGTGCTTAGCCATCAGAATGTACATACAGTTTCCTCTCACTAGAATTATCACTGGGAATGGAACATTGGAGTCACCTGCTAGAATAGTTAGTAGTTCTCAGAAATGTTTATTTTTCGGTTTAAATTGTATAAGGGAACGATTAGAATCTATCAGTTTCGCCAAAAGATGAAAAGAGTTATAAAACAAATATAAAAACGACAAATTGTATTGCATTCATAGTATATAACGACTAACACAAACATTGTAAGTACCTAATTCTTTCATACCGTTTTAATACGTCAAAAAAGAGGTCTACTATTAAAGCGAAATTCACACACAATCCACAAAATAATGACAATTCATCATTTATTCAGCTCATGCATTTTATAATGATTATAAATATAAATAAATTAACCTTTCACTTTATGAACTAAAAACCTATAGAAACACAGTACTTTAGCTGTAAAATCACGTCTTTAAAATTTCGTTTATTCAGAGAAATCGGCAGAACTTTGGATACCTACCTAGGTACAGCCTTTTAAAACAAACGAAACTAAAATAAATACCTAACGAGAAGCGTTCAGAGTCACTCAGAAGTTGTAGTTAGTTGTTATTACCTATCTACGCAGGTTGTTATCATCTTATCAATTATTTATTCGTTGAATTGGAAATTGTAGCCTACATTCCCGCCATCTTCGCCTACTTGTTTGAGTCCGCAAGCTGAGGAGGTCGACACCTGTTGCTCGGGTTTTTAGGCAAGGCGTTTAACTCAGCTGGTATTAATTCCAAGTTGGAGTTTAGAGTCCTAAATTATTTGACTTTCTATCCTATTTTTTAAAATTGTTACTTTTTTAAGCCTCTTTGCAACAACTACGCAATTAAATCTTGAGGGTCGCTGTAGTCCTATTTTCTGTCTATCGATATTACATTTTACAGTGTAGGTAGTCTGCTAAATGAAACCTACCTACCTAACAGGATCTAATCAGATTTTAAAACTCGACGGTGACTACTAAAATTATTTAAAACTATGAAATCTTTCGAATTCAGGATCATTGAATTCGTTTTAATGCGTCCGAATTAAGTGACGTTACGTTTTTACCGTGTTTTGAATTAATTGTATCTTTCTTATAAAAGCCACCATGAGCTTTGCTTTTGCGGTATAAAACAAGCTATTTTACTGACAACCTATGTCAGTAAACTAAAATCGAGAGAGTTCTAAAAACTTAAAATTCAGCGTGTCTCCTAATTTCTAGTTGAATCCTATATCTCGCAGCTCGCAATCGTCTGGTACCTGGAGGCTTACTACGAAAGTGTTTCGTTCATCAGACGAAAAAACCTATCAATTCAAAATCACCATTAACTCGTATCAAACCTTAGACATTTGTGAACTATTGAAAACGGTCGTGTATTTTACACGGCTTGTTTGAGTTGGTCATATTTTGTTAATGGATTGATACAAGGCGATGGTTATTTTAATCTGTTAGGTTTATACGTCCGAACGAACGAAATATTTTTATAGTAGACCTCCTGTAAGTCTATCAGGGGGATTTTAATACCCAACTTCGAAACAATGACGATTGGAGATTTGACGCACTTTCATTTTATAGAATGGAGGAGGCATAATCAACCGACATACCTACACCTACCTTGTAAATTAAAACGTATTATTACGATTTAAGCAATTATTTTAATAATAACATTATAAACAATACGAATAATAAACTCTATAATATCTCTTAGCAACTTTTTAAGCGAAATAAATTAATCTGATTCCGAGTATTTTATTTTAACCTTTCACACAGATATATATACTAGTTGAAAGTCAAACATATTCATTCAGAAAATAGGCCCTCTCCCGCGTATGACTTATTACAGCTCTCAGAATAATAGCATTGCGTTACCACTGCTTCGGAACTGAATAAGGGCGATTGTGAACGATTAGTTGCCTATCCAAAGTAACTCGAACCGATGCCGAGCCGGGTACGAGCCGTCATCTTAACAAACCTAAAAAAAAACGGGCCGCTCGGCCTCGGCCCGGCCCGGACACGGCCCGGTATAATATAAATCCGTGAAAACTTGTTTTTTTTTTTAGGTTTGTTAACATGACGGCTCGTACGAAATCGAAATGGGTTCCGGGTTCGATTCTCGGGACGAGTAAATTCACAATGACCGAAAATTACTAGGGATAACTATGTGGTATTATTTTATAAAAAAAACCCTCAATAGATAACCTAATCGAACTTGGTACTTTGTAAGTATCCTGCCCAGCTCGCAATCACTACATGTATTTTAATAACTGTATTTCTTGTAACATAAAAAATCAGGCTGACAAAGGTGACTGAGATTGTTGCGCCGTTTCTTTTTATCAAGCCATAACAGCAGAATTATGTACTTCCGTTAGTCGCACAACTGTACTATAGCGAATATATATTGCAGGATTCAAACTCGCAACCGCTTAGTTAGTAATTGTAAGTATTATATTCTAAACTGTTCCCTCATATTCGTTATTATTTCTTACATATCTTATCCAAGAAAAATCCTCGCTAGCTACTTTTTTCTTATTTTATTGGTTTGCTAACAATTCAAACATATATTTCTTACACAATTTAATCTATTATAATTTCATTTTTCATAATAGATTCCATAAAAATTCATATTCAACTTGCTATTGGAATATAAGTTAATTGACAAGATAATTTTTAAATATTTTATAAATCTTTGTTAAACAAATAATTCTTTTGATGTGGAATTTTATTATTTGCAAACTCTCAGTGTTTCTTAATAGCGAGGCGAGATTTTCCTTTAAGAAAAAGAAACCTTTTCTGATACAATTCTTTCTGCAAATACTTATCTTGAATTGAGAAAATGTATCATCAACGAGTACCTATACTGTTGTCGCTTTGTCATGTTAATTAACCACATTCCAGTTCGGTTAAGTAAAATCTTTTCTTGAAACTGTTCATATTTTCGCAACTCTTGATATCATTTGTTAGTGTGTTAAATAATTTTGCTCCCTCAAATAATTTTGTGCTTTTTCCATAATTCGTTCGGGGGGTAATTAACTCAAGTTTGTTTCTGTTTCATAAACCGTGTGAATTAGATTTTACGTTTAGTTCTATGCTAGATTTTTAATCCTACTGTTTGTTATTATTCTCCTTATTAACATGCATGTTTTGTCTTATAAATTTGTTGTAATTCAATAAGCTATACCACCCGAGCGAAGCCGCGGGAAACATGGCAGCTAGCAAATAAAAAGCTTAGTAGCTTTAGAAAGTTATTGATTAGGTAACTATAAATATCAATTCGTTGAATCAGTGCTCTGGAATTTTGAAGAAAAGATACACTCCAGACATATTAAGTGGTACGCCTACATAGAGAGATTGAATGTTATAAGTATTTAAGCTTACAATTGAACAAAATCAATTTACCACCATTGGATTGTATTAATTTGTTTCGGGGTGGTTATTTCTTGAATATTCAATGAACACTATGACGAAACGAGTTTTAATTTACAAAAAATAAACCACCATTCACCGTCTAAGTCAAATAAAATGTTTCGGTAATGTGAAATGAATCTATTTTTGTACAAATATACCTAAACATCATTTATTTCTGAAGGACATTCAAGACGTTATCGTATTACGATACGATAAAGCTCTCCTGTATATTTATGTATATTAGGCTATACATAAATAGCAACAGAAGAGCTTTTGGGTAATTAATCAACAATTAGGTAAATAGCAAACGGTATAAATAAAAAATGAATATTGGACAACACCACATACCTATATTGCTCTCTCTGATCCTATGGTAAGTAGCTAAAGCACTTGTGTTATAGAAATCAGAAACAACGACGGTACCACAACCTAGACCTAAGACAATATAGTAAAGTTCGTTTTTTACATTGACCCGACCAGAAATTGAACCCGGGACATCAGAGATGGCGCCGCCCAGGTCCGGCGTGCGCGACTCTCGGCTACGGAGGTCGTCGTTAGAGTTGTGTTTTATTAAAAATATTTTGTTAAAATTATGCGAGTAATAAATAATTTGGCATGTCGCCACCATTTACGAATTCTTGAATACTTAATTGAATCATTATTTTATTCATCGTTTCTATTTATTTGTATAAGTTCTGTTTCCCGTTTTAAAAAAAATAATTAAAGGTCATCATAACTAAACGTATTCTCGTAAATAGAGTATTGCATTATTACTGCCAGTAAAAGTACATCAATTCATTGAATATACAAAATCTGTCTTTAGTTAGACATAGTGGAGTTAAAATTAAACTCTGATTAAAAAATAACTTGTTATATTGACCCAAGACAATACAAAATGAAAAGCGATGCGCGCGTAATGGCGGTCCGAGGCAAAGTAATTCTTCCGTACAACACTGCTTCGTAATAGTAAATAAACTCCTTCTGGTTTATTTCGGGCAATGACGTCGCGGCGCATCTTCATTGTTACCGCTCCCCAGGCAATAGTGAATTCCAAACAAAATTTAATAACGTTTAGGTAATTCCTAAGTTAAGCTAAGACACTTTTCAAAGGAGTAGTAATTCGCATCGCTGAATAAAACAATACTTCAATTTGAATGGAATCATAGTACCTATACAACCTTAATAAAATAATAATCTCAGTAGTCCGTAAAATTAATTATTTTCAATTAATTTAGGTAACATTTGTTTCAGTTTGCAATGCTTTAAAACAATTATTAAGTAACAACAGGCGATTATGAACAATATTCAAGTTTTAAAAAACTGTGGAAATCTTTTATTATCTAGAGCTGTAAAATATGATTACTTAACTGTAAGTTTTGTATTTGTAACGCAGCAGTTGAGTTTACATATAGTAAGTATTACAAAATAATATGCCGTCGGAGCACGAAACATTATTGAATGGAAAAATATTGAACACCGGGGAAATAAAAACAACTGCAACACGCACAGTATAGTTCTTCAACGAAAACAATCAACAAGTTGTCGGAAACGCAGAAACTTTCTTCACCGCTAGCTCAAAACTTACAGTTAATAATCAAATGTTTTTTCCTTAAAAGGTAACATATTCTATTATAAAGATGTAATATAGCTGTAGTGTATTAAAAAGTTGAAGACCTTATCTTTAAAAAACCTCCAGAAATTGTACGAAAAACTTTGAAATAACTTACGTTACGGCCCGAAATCAGCAATTCACAGCTCGGCTCAGGCTTAAAAACGAGTACGAAAGAAATTATTAACGATTTAAAATTTTAGAACATAATATAAATATCAAATTTAAAAGCACAGAAAACAGGAAAATCAATAAAAACATCGTTAAAATTATGCACTCCCGACGCGATATTCCGATACAAACGATACGATTTTAACTGGTTATGTTTTTGAATTTTTAGCACTGAATTAATTTTGTCGGAATATTTACGGCAATATGCTCCTGTTCGGGCACTAGATGCGCTAGGACTGAACTCTGATTCAGTAACTGGGAGGGATTCAGTTGGTAACTATGGCCTGACTAAAAGATCACTCTTGACTGCAGTAGGTGTAACACCTCAGCCCCCGCCTCCCAATCAAAAACTACGAAAGAGAAAGGTATACAAACTTATTTTTGTATTTTCGCGCATAACTTCCTGTAATTAGCATTAAAATAGTTTTTTAGCGAAACCACACTCGCGACAATATTTTGACTCGCGATTTTTGACATTGACACTAAGATTACGTTCTGATTTTGTGTGTGTTTTTAGATAAGGTTACCGATAAAAGTTTCTATTCGGGAGATAAAACTTTGGAATGGGCTGGAGCTTGGGGGATGCGCCGCCCCACCCCACCGATCCGCGACGCAACGCGCATGCACCTGCTGCACCCCTAGCTCACCCCTTTGTATCTGAAATTTACCTGATATTTTCAATACTGAAAACATTTAATTGATATGTAGATTTAAATTGAGACGTGATTTTAGTGACGTTTACAAAATCTATCAAGTAGACTTAACTAGGGCTGTACAAAATGCATAAATATAATTATAGTAGTGCTTATAATAATTTCAATTTATGTAATTATCATTAAAAATGTTATCATAGGCCTATTTAATTACTTTCGTACTTTCTTGAATAGGTACGTAAAAAGTCTTTTTAACTTTGGGCGGGAAGTCAGAGTGTTACAGGTACGTCGGTGAGTGTTAAACTAGTGACAGCATCGGTAGCGCCCGCTATAGATATTCTGAAGGCGAAGGCCTACGATAGTGTATCGTTCATTCGGACATGATAACCGTATCCTGATTCCGTATCTTGCAAAAGCAATGCTATGGCGAAAATTGAGCGATTCTGGATTTAAAATCGCCAATTGACAGCAAAAGCGAAAACAAAGAAATCTACTGTCAGTAGATTTTGACACAAGCATCAATTGGGCGATGACTGCGCGATTATTGCTGATTACTTTTTTTACCCGACTACAGCAAAGCCAACATTTTATATGACGGTATTTAATTAAACCTCAGATTCTACCCTCCAAAAAAATAAAACTGAGATAATCACCACGTGTTTGGTATAAAAAGAAAGGTCTTGTCGAGTATATTAAAAATATCTATATATCATATTATTTAAGACAAAATATATTTTTAAAATACGTTCATACAGCTCGCGCGGCGCGGTCCAGTCGTAGTCGGGTTGAATATATAAGGTCCGATTTTATTAGTGTTCATCCTTTTAACCTGTGACTATATAGGTGAAAAGCAATCTTAAAAACCAATTTTCAAATGTGTACCATAAAAACTAAACATTGACAAAGTTGAAAAATCAACAACATTGACTTCATATTGCATAAACTCGTCCTATCTTTGCTACGTTTAACTATCTGATTATCCGTCTTATTCCTTCCCCTTGTACAGAGCGAGAAAGAGTTGAAGATAGGTAGTTTTATGCAATATGAAATCGATGTTGTTATTTTGTAATTTATTTTTAACTTTTTTAGTTTTTATGATAGACATTTGAAAGTTGGTTTTTACGATTGCTTTTCACCTATATAGTCACAGGTTAACAGGATGAACACTAATAAAATCGGACCTTATATATAAAAATATAGATATATATGTATGTATATATATTTATTTATTTAAAAATACATAAAAAAAAATAAAAAAACTTTATAATAATTTGGGAATAAGGGGGCTAAATAGGGGGGCCGTTCAAATTAATGTCCCGACGGGTGATCGGATTATTTTCACACACTTTTTTACCGCTACCATATATACGTTGACATTGAAAAATGAAGTTATTTGAAGAGTCCATTACGATTAGCGGCGCAGCGATATCAGTTAGTGCTATTTGAAATAGAACAGGATTCGCTGTGCTTCACTTAAAATGTAAGTCCTGTTTTAAACAGGTGTATTTTTAACTACCTAATGTACTACTAAATAAAGTACATACTTATAGTGCTTCAGAGCGAGAAGGATAATGTACCAATTCTGTGATTATAAATTCTGTCTTGTAATACTTTTTTTACATATCGGATGATTTTTTAAATAGAATAATATCATGCTGATAATATTTAGAAGACGGGCAGCAGCGTCTCCTCTCCGCCATTGGCCAAACTGCGATCGCCAACCCGCCTGCCAAGCGTGGCGATTATGGCAAAATCCTCCTTTTGGAGAGTATATATAAATATTTTGTAAAAACTTAGTACTAGTGTTTTTTATAAAAAAATGTTGAAAGTACAAGATTAAAATAAATTTAAAAGACTCTATTCCACTACCCATTTCAAACACCAACTATAGAATTGTACGAAAAAAACAAATTATTGAACATACGTTTTTATAAAATCAGCCTCCAAAATTATGTAATAAAATAGTTATTGGACTGTATACTTACATACGAGGGCCAGCTAATAAATTCGCAGCCTAGGGTAGTTATAAATTACTAATTAGTTCGTTACTCCGGTCACTGATTGCGGGACATTTATTTTTCTTGACTTCTATTTTTATCACTAACATTTTATCCTTTAATATGTAGGTATTTTGTGTTTGTGTGTGTAAGAGAGTGTTTGTGCTCGTGTGTGACTGTGCAACGCTGAGCTGTGCTTGTGGTTTGTTGTTATTAGTCATTATTCTTTAGTTTTGTAGCTATCGTAATAAAAAACAAGATACGATTTTTATAAATTTTTTTAATACCTCCTGTTCAATATAAACATTATTATCTAAGAATCCTGTAGGCTGGAGCAAATCGCCCCCATGTCTGGCCCAAGATAGAAAATATACAACGCTAATGATATGGGCACAACTGCCTAACGTTCGGAATTTTTTTGGTAAAATATTATATAGTACAGTCAACAGCACGTCGACCTACTCCAAAAGTCAAAAATTCTCCAATAGATTTTCAACTTTAAGCCTGACGTATAGATATCATTTTCAAATGACAAAATTTAACATTTTGTGGTAGGTCAACGAGCTGTTGTCCGTACTTCGATATTCGAGTTGACGCATACAATTTTAATTAATTTTGATCTTAAGCAACTCGTCCCAAGGGTTTTTTTAAATGTCAAGTGTAAACTGCTACTATTAGTTTTTACTGTATAAAGTACATACTTACGAGGTTAAACGGTCCCGTGTTCTATCCTCGATAAAAGTCAATTTAGAAAACCCTTATAAGTGCGAGTCGGACTCGTCCACCGAGTGTTCCGTACGAATTTGTAGGTACATATTATAAACAAAATTACTAGGTACGGTCTTATTATACTTATAAAAAAGGGAAGAGTATTTTATTCTTTCCTCGTCATAAACCGAAACTTTACATTATAAAAATTAAGTAAAAATCTGTTTTAAGCTTGTGCCAATGAACCCCTTTCACACAATAAGTATATGACACGGCTAACTCGCTTTATTATTTAATTACAAATGATAATAAAATCATTTTTAGATTTTTCTTTATACTCGTAGGAAGACCGTATTACTTGCGAAATGTCATAGTTCTAGGTCAACGGAAACTAACCTATAAATTTTGATTGTCGAAATATACGTTTTTGCGGCATAAACGGCCGTTTTTTTTTTACATCAACTAGAAGCTTGATTTATTCACAGCTTCAAGAGACCATAGACTTGAGTATATCGTTTTTAATTTCAACTCGATACACGAACTTTCTAGTCTGGGTGCCCTGGGAGATATTACTGGTTATATAATTCATTGTTTTCTACGGATTGGTAATATCTGATGACCGTATGGTGTGGTGGTTCGTGCTCTAGGCTATTCGGAAAGCTACCGGTATAAAATCCGCAATGGACAATTGTTTGTGCCATAAGCACGAAAATTTTGACTGACTCTCCAGATCCGTGTTCTCATTTTTTTTATAAACTAATTATTATTAGCGAATAAATAAGTGCCCAATAAGAATAGGTTTAACTATCGATTACAATATTTAGATAGTTTGTAATAAAATTAATGGTAAATGACCGGCCAAGTGCGAGTCAGACTCGCGCACAAAGGTTTCCGTACCACTATAAAAACGGCAAAAAATTACTTTTGTTGTATGGGAGCCCCCATAAATAATTATTGTATTCAGTTTTTTAGTATTTATTGTTGTAGCGGGAACAGAAATACATCATGTGCGAAAATTTAAACTCTCTCTATAACTATCACGGTTCATGAGATACAGCCTGGTGACAGACGGACAGACAGACAGACGGACAGCGGAGCTTTAGTAATAGGGTCCCGTTTTACCCTTTGGGTACGTAACCCTAAAAATAGCAACGCGTTAATTAGATTAGACTGAGAACACAAATCTGCAGAATGACCAATTTGTGTCTTAGTCATAGATATTATAAAAAGTATAAAATCGTTTGTTTAATTATCGTTTGTTATATAATATGTATCTAGTCGCCCAGGATACAATGATACATTCTTAGATAATTGGTGTGATTGTGTAAATAATTTATTATTATATGTCATATAGGTAAAGCAACGCTGTAGACTGCGGTGAAACATAACGGTTCCGGAGCCCTGACAAGGAACCCTTATAGTTTCGTCATGTCCTCTGTCTGTTTGTCTGTCCGTCCGAGGTTTTAATTGGAGTCTGTTGGCAATGCTGTTGGCACTAGAGAGCTGTAATTTTGTTGAGGTACGTATATCAATAACCGCCGTGCCGTGTGGGAACGGATTCAATATCAATTGGATCTCATTGTAATTGTTTGACACCTTGTGATGCTGGCTCTAATTTAAGACTTGAATTGAACACTTTTAAATCAGTAGCAGAATAGGTACCAAACGTGTCAAATAATTACACATTTGTTATTTTGTTTTTGTATGTATATTTTTTTATACTCAAATAAAAATAAAGCGAACTAATACCATTAATTTATATAACATTACTTCATAGGCTTAATGCTATCATTCTACACAGCTTTTAGATTTTTTAAACGCCTCTGTTTAATTAATAAAATGAAAGATTTTAAATATGTTGTATGCATTTCCGAACGAAAGTTATTGTTGTCTGACAATGACAAAATGTTAGTTTCCTTTTTTCTCCCACCTTATACAGGCTGAGGTCTATGGCCATGCTGCCTAGTCATTTGTTGTTTATAATAACATTATTTGATTTGTTAAAAATCAGGAAAAGAATGGCAGTTACACAAATTTCCTAGGGGACCTAATAATGTTGCTATTTAGAAGCCAAAATATTTTTTATGTTTTATAATAATAAATCATAAGCTGTTGTCTTTAAATGATTAAATCCGCAATCAATGCATTCATAAACATTTATTCTTCCAACTTTTACATATTAGTGTCAAGTTAAAAGAGTTTGAATTTTAAATAACTCACTCCATAGTAAAAAAACCGGCCAAGTGTGAGTCGGACTCACGCACGAAGGGTTCCGTACCGTTATCTATAAAAACGACGAAAAAAAACACGATTGTTGTATGGGACCCCTCTTATATATTTATTTCACTATACTTTTTAGGAATTGTTGTTATAGCGACAACAGAAATACATTATCTGTGATAATTTCAACTGTCTAACTATCACGGTTCATGAGATACAGCCATCGGTTGGACGGACGGACGGACGGACGGACGGACGGACGGACAGACGGACAGATGGACAGACAGACAGACAGACAGTCGTTACCACAATAAATTTCAGAAGGAGTCTGTATGATTTAAGATGGAGTGTATTGTATTATTTTAAATTTTAGGAACTTCTAATGTTTTCTTCTAAGATTTTTTTATTTAGTAAGAAATTTTCTAATACATAAGTTGAACGACTAAAACTAACTGATCTATCTTAACCGTTATAGTTTTCCTTAAAAGCTCATGAAAAGCACATGCAAAGCAAGTGTTATCGTGATTTTTTCCAGATTTTTAGAGCCATTAGTTTAGCTTTTAGAGGGGGGTCTCGGATCAGACGGCGGCAGACGCTATACTAAAACAAAAATTACTAGCACTAAAGTTAATTTTCTGTCAAACGGACCCCTAAATCGAAAAATATTCTTAGCAACCCACAGTAGGCACTTTAAAGGACCTATTCAATAATACCCCACACGATATGGTAGACGATGAAGAACATCATCCGCACTTTGCATGAAGGGGAGCTACCCTAAAAAACCGTTTTCATGATTTCATTTTACTACTTTGTCGGCGTGATTGATAACATACCTCCATAAAATTATAGCTCTCTATAGTGCCAACAATCACCAAGTAAAATCTCAGACGGACAGACAGACAGACGGACATGATGAAACTATAAGGCTATAAGGGTTCCTTGACAAGACTACGGAACCCTGAAAATTGGTGTGGTTATCAAAGAAATTAATTAATTACTAGCTGTTTCCCGTGACTTCGTTCGCGCGGTCTTTAGTTCATTTCATAATAATTATGGTCAAATTACACAAAATCTTTAGAAATTGTGCTATTCTAATGTATCAAGCCCAAAATGGGTAGTCAGCCCAGAACAGTTCTTAGATGTTTTAAACGATAAGCTTTTTGCTTTTCAATATGTGCGCGTAGAGGAATGGCGCGTGCGTCAAACATACACATTTGGACATGTTGAAGCTGAGGTTAACTAATCGGAACGGCACGAAACGTACAACTTAATTTACCCATTTTGGGCCTGTCTTTCTTACAAACGTAGACGCATCTGAACCTTATCTGGGACTGTTGCTTTACTCGATTTGTATATAAATCGTAATCCACGTAAAAACTAGTGAAAAGTTATTCCTATTGGTTCATTCGATTCCGTGTGATTTAAAAAATCCCTAAAGCCCGCTCTATCAAAAAACAAACTTTTTGCTTTAACTCGTTTTCCACAAAATATGTTTCATACTCTGTGTACGGGGAAACTATTTCTAGAACCTTGAACATTCGGGCGAGGATTCCCTTTGACACAGCAAGCAATTAAAATAACACCACAAAAAGTCGACAGGCGTACGACGCCTGTCACGCCTGCCAACGAATAGTGAACGATTTCGATTTCGTAGTTTATTTGTATGAGTGATGGGATTTGATAAAAACGAAGCCTTTATATAAAGTTCAACAAAATTTTGTATTTATGAATGCTATTTATTTCTTTACATCTATTTTTATAGGAGGCCTAATACAATAGAGAAGCAATAGAATAGAATAGAATAGAATATGATTTTTTTAACACACACAGAATACAAAAGAAATACATAACAGAATTTAAGCTACGGCCAAACCAACGCGGGGCGTGGGCGTGCGCGGTGGCGTGCGCGGTGGCGTGGGCGTTGGCGTGCAGGTCAGTTCACACCAAACACGCGGACACTACGCGTTCAGGAGGCCTAGCACGAAAATGTATCTTTCGCTCGGACGCGGACGTATAAACCCAAGAAGAAAGAGATCATGAATAAAGTCAAAGAAGATTAAAAATGTTAGTCATAATAAAGGTATCTAATGATGTTGTAGAAATTATGATTTAACAATTGTTTATCAGATTATTCGCAGATATACACGGATATAAAAGCTCAACCCTTTTACTAAATAAACAAAGATTTTTTGTAGAGTTTTTAATTTATTTATTTACTGAGTTTCGCATTAATTAATTCCAACGCAGTTACCCGAGCGAAGCTATTTGAAGATGTAGGAAAGAAAAAAGCTAGTTGGCTTTGTTGCTTCATTGCTTATCTGAAAAAAAATAGTAGCTTTAGACGTTATTATTTATATTATCATTAGCGCACCATCTGTCTGTTGAGTTTAAGCCTGTCACGTCAAATGCCATGTCCACGCGTGCAAACGCTGAATGTCAAGCTGCACGCCGCCGCTGTCCGCACCGGTGTGAACTCGTCGATACAAATGATATGGCAAGACCTAAACACCCACGACCACGCTACCACGCACGCCACCGCGCACGCGTTGGTTTGGTTGGGACTTTAAGAAAATAAAAAATGTGTCAAAAAGGCCCAGCTCAGCATTTGTCGTGACAGCCAGGGACGTATCACAACTGACGACGCTGATTTTCAGCATCCACCCTGACGGTAGGCTCGGTCTATACCTAGCCGGAAACCGAACCGGGCCAACGCGGATTCAATCCATCGCCCAAGCAATAAGGTCGTTTAATACAAAAATATATAACTTACAATAAATTCAACACAATGCAAATAAATAAATATACAGTGTTGTCCTAGTGAATTCACTCAGAGAACAGTCAAATGTATCAATCATAATTAAGTAAATAAATATTGGACAGCATCACATACATTGCTCTGATGATGATGATGATGATCCTAAGGTAAGTAGCTAAAGCACTTGTGCTATAGAAATCAGGAACAACGACGCTACCACAACATCCAGACCCGAGATAATTTATAGAAAAAATCGTTTTCTACATTGTACAATACATTGACCCGACCGGGAATGAAACCCGGAACCTCAGAGATGGTGACGCCATATAAGTCCGGCGTGCTCGCCTCTCGGCTATGGAGGTCGTCTTCATCCATCATCATCATGCTCATCAAAATGATCACCTGACGACATTTAAATGCAATCTTCCCATACTGTTACTGGACTTTATAAAGCTAAAACTTTTACGTAGTATTATTCTTTCTCTATGCTAAAACGTAATTGATTAACAATATCAACAAAAGTCTGTTTTTCTTTGTTTGAAGATTATGTAAACAATATTTATTCTTTTAAAATAATATATTCCCAAAAAACTTACTAAAATGTTTAATCATTTAACGCAATTCATATTTATTCGAACAGGGCCCTAACCATGAGCTGTTAAAACAATCACAAATCTGTCAAACATTATCATTTCTGTCAAATTTTGTATGTAATGGCGTACCAAAATTGACAGATTTGACAACTTTGAGATTGTTTTAAGAGTTCATGGTTATGGCTCAGTACTTTATACATTGACATTATTTTTAAAAGACGTGCCAAGATTATTTACCTAAATATGAATAAGTCAACAGATTTTCCTTTACTACGAGATATTACATTTACAATTTTATTAAGATTCCAAGAACTTTGTGCCTTCGTTATTGTTTCATTTCCGATTATTTGTAGTTTTTTAAACACACGATTTCACCTATTAATTACACTAAGAAACAATTAGTAAAAATGCGATTACTATTACATCCGAGCGAATAAAAATCTCGCTTTCTTAACGCGCGGAAAAAAATTGTTTTGTTTCGTTATTCGGAACAATCTCATCATCATCATCATCACCAGCCTATATCAGTCCACTGCTGGACACAGGCCTCTCCAAAAGGAGGATTTTGCCATAATCGCCACGCTTGGCAGGCGGGTTGGCGATCGCAGTTTGGCCAATGGTGGAGAGGAGACGCTGCTGCCCGTCTTCTTATGGCGGTTCTCCTGTAGTCGCCCTTACGACACCCATAGGAAGAGAAGGGGTGGTGCAATTCTTTTAACGTGCCGGAACAATCTGGGCTCTTTCAGATAAGATGTTTTGATCCGGACGTAAGCCGTGCGTTTGCAGGAACGCACACTTAACTGTTGATATTGGCCATATTTTTGCCAACGCAGTTGTCATACAATTTTCCATGTGCGGTGGGGCAATTGCACGTTAGCAGTCCGTTTCAAAGCGTCTAAATTGAACGCACCCTTAGGTAAGTACTAGCTGACCCGACGAACTTCGTACCGCCTCAGTTGGGGTGGACCACCCTTGTCACTTAGGGGTATGAAAAATAGTTTACGTGCGTCCTATTCTCAGACTACTGAATTTCATAAGAATCGGTCAAGCCGTTTCGGAGGAGGTTTGTTACAAACACTGTGACACGAGAATTTTTTATATTATATTAATAAAATAAAGTTTTGTAAAAATCTAAAAAAAAATTGATACAGTGCCAGCCTAATAAAGATAAAATGTGTTAATTCGCTATGTCTTAGAAAATAATTACTTATAATATGAAAAACATTATGTGTGCTTATAAAATTTGAGGATTGCCTTCGATTTCCCAGGGATCCCATCATCAGATTCTGTTTGGTAATAATGGGAATAAGGTCAATTATCATACAAAAAAAACTTTTTGAATTTAAAAGTGAATACTCGTTCTCTTGTAGCCTAAACAAGCCAAACTCGTCACGTCAGGTTCGACACCTTATCAAAGAGTATGGATAACAGAAAGTGCACATTCCACGAGGTTCAGACCATACTTCGGTGAGTCATGACGTGTGGGCTTTAAAAGAGGTCGCACTATAAGCGGAAGCGGGCGCGGGCGGGCCTCAAAGTGGCATAGAATTTTTTAATATAAGTACTTCAATTTTAATTATTTTGGTGTGCGCCTTTTTTCACATTACTTTTTAAGTCCTATAATCGGAAGTCCGAAAATATTTCTCATACCATTTTACATCATAATGATCACTCTACATATTTTTTTTAAAACTAATGATCGAAATGTTTTCAAATTCATATTGTTGTTAATCATAAATTTGTTTGCACTAATATTTATTTTCATATAGTTTTTAATCTTAAATCTCTTAAGTTCAATCCCCTAAGGTAATACCTAAGTTTAAGGGGTGGAAGGCCTAATTTTAAAAATATCTAATAGTAGCTAAGTCTAACCGATAACAATTTCTTAGTTTAAATCGTCGCATGACGGAAAAGCACTTGAAGATATCGAATTGCTTAACTTGTCACAAATCTCATTTAAGTTAGGTAAGGTTAGAACAGTGACCACACAAAGCGCGAAGCCGAGCAAGCGGAGCGAGCACAGCGAGCATAGTGAGCGTGCCGCGGTAGCGGCCGGCGAGCGCTAAATAAAATATAAGTTCAAAAATTGTGTCATTAAAATTGGTATTAGCACTAGACTTTAAATACAACGGTTTAAATGACATAATTTTGAGACGAAAAATGTACATTATCAATAATATAATTATGAGTTCAGATATTTTCTTAGTAGTGCCATTATTAATAAGAAAATTATGATCACAGACTCTTACGAAGAAAATTGTTATGAACAAAAAAAATATGAGTTAAAACAACTTAGTAATGACAGTATTTATAAAAATAATATGATAACCGTCTGTTATGAGTTCCTATGGTAGTTAGTAATAAAAACATATGAACAAAAAAGTATGAAAAAAAACATATGAAGAGTGAATATTTTGAATAAAAAACGGTAGTAAAACCAAAAATAGGAATGAAAATTTTATGAGTGCCAATATGGACCCATTATTTAGCTTTGGATAGTTTCATACCGGGTGTAGACTTAGTCAATCTTAATAATACATAATATAGACCACTTTACTATGTGGCCCACATCGACTCGACATTGCAAAAATAAATTAGAAGCTCAATACTTTATTAGTGACGAAACGTTTCTTGTATGGATTGTCTGTTTTTACAGCGGAGCCAAAAGGAAGGGTAATGATTTTGTCAGTCTAGTACATTATGTATGTATGTTCCACCGTAGCGCTTAACCACAGAATCAATTTTAATAAAAGAGGTGTTAATAGATTCGTAATAAAATCAAAGAAATAAAATAGCCCGGATGACATAAGTTACATAATTTTAACGGAATTAAAAACTCAGATTCTAACCTCGAAAAAAAATTACTGAGATAATCACCACGTATTTGGTATCAAAAAAAGGTCTTGGCGAGCACATCACAAGTATACAATATCGTATCCATTAAGTTAAAATATATATTTAAAATGCGGTCGTACTTTTAAACATTTTTACGTAGTCGGGTTATAGATTTTAAACTTTTTAATTATTATTTTGTGTTTTATTTTGTGATTTTGCTCTCAATGATCTCACTGGCTTTATTACAAATGATTTCCAATTTTGCCTTGCAAAATCTGTTGAAGCGCTTCAAGAGTATCAAGAACTAATGTTGTCGTATACTGCATATTATGACTGCCTTATAATTTAGTTTAAACAATTATAGAGCAAAATGGCGATAACAAAATGGGCAAGAATTGAATTTGTCAGCTGCCAGTCCAGGAGTTTACAGTCTTATATAAACTTTCACTTCCTCTCTCGTTCTTTCACTATGTATCTGTCGTAGCCTGATTTTAAAATTAAACACTCATGATGTGGCCGGCCATTTCATAAAATGGTTGTATTTTATAAAACGGCCAAACAAAGCTGGCCATATCTTTTAAGCGTCAACGTTTGATGATATGTCAATCAACGTTTGGCCATATCATTAAAATACGTTTACAAGTTACTGGAATTTGTTTTGTATTAATTTTGGGCCATTAATAAATAAAACTATTGAAATATTTGTAATTTTGAAAGGAAACTAATAAGTAAAAAGATTTAAATAACCTAAAACTAACCTCCCAAATTACGTGTCGAACTCCATGATTTTTTGACGTTACGCCTTTTTTTGAGTGACTTCCATAAGAATCACCTAGCTTAAAGTCTTAACGATAATTCACTGCAATGCAATCTTCTATATATACTTATTATTCACTTTTACAATTCACAAGAACAGAATAATAACTGTCCGCCGCCATTTTGTAGCACACACAACAAAGCGACATCAGCGCCTCTACCGGTGGATAATATAACTGTTTTGCGATAAGAAGGCCACCAACGTTTGGCCATTTCATGAAGTATTCGGTCATATCGACTAACGCTGACTGATTCATTGATCTGGCCGATCAACATCGTGATGTGGCCAGCGGGTACTGTGTCGTATCATACAAAACGACCATTTTATGAAATGGTTGGCCAAATCATGAAGTGATTAATTCTAAGATCGGGCCATATCTAACAAGGGGTGTGTAATATTTAATATAAGTACTTTTGACCTATCATTTAAGTGATATAAATGCATTTAATATATTTTTAAATGATATAACAGCTCATTTAATATAATAAACGTTTAATATAAATTATTATTATCTAATTTCATTTACTATAAGAATCAATAACTCTACAGTTCATTTTATATAATTTTCAAATATAATAAATATCGTTTAATATAAAATTCAATTTCGAAGCACATGGAAGAATACACGGAATATCAATTTAAAAAAAGGTTGAGCTTCAAACCTTAAAAAATAAACTTAATATACTATAAAATAAACAAATGTTGATTACATTATAGACTATAATATTTTAATGAATTTCCCAAAAATATAGTATAAGTATAATGACACAATTTTCGAAGGAAATATGAGTATATTATTATAAGCATATTAATATAAATAAATATTATTTCAGTCACGGTTTAAAATGTTTCCTTTTAAGCAAGACTTGGAGCGCTCGGCGGCCGCTACCGTGGCACGCTCACTACGCTCGCTGCGCTCGCTCCGTTCGCTCGCCTTCGCGCTGTGTGTGGTCACTGTTCTAACCAAACCTAACCCAGACGAGATTTTTAATATGTTTTGACTTATTGACAAGTTAACCTTCCGCGCCTCCGCCTTATTAAATTAGAGCAGACAAGTACCCTAAAATAAAAATAAAGTCCAAGTTTTTATAGCAATTATGATTATTATATCACATTATAACATTAAGGCATTATATAAAGTGAATTTTATATCATAAGAGTTGTATACAATAGTACATTATGATACAAGTGTGCTACGTTGGTCATTATACACGAGGCATTATTATAAGCGCGAGCCGCAGGCGAGCGCGGTAAGGAAGCCGAGTGTGATAATGATCAACGCACACGAGTTGCATACGACGTTTTTCAACACAGTTGCGAGGAAAAAACAAACTAAAATCTAAAATACCTTCTCCGAATATGACTTGGCGTTTTTGCTGTTTTTCTATGTATTCTGGCGGCAACAGGCTATCACTCGCGTTTCGTGCCTCGATAAGTATTTCCGACGGGGTTGAATAACATTTTACTCGTCTTTACTATTTAAAGTAGACATTTTTGATAGTAATTAACCACACAGCAACAACTTTTCAAAATAATAATGGAAAATGGCACGTAAGTATTGTTTTTTTCGCGCCGCAATTTAGATGCGCGCGCAGGTTCAATAATGGCACAGGAAAAACTGGCTGTTCAGCCGGAGTAGCAGCATTTAAAAAAATAAAATAAACTATAAATTATTGTCTTTTAAAATGATAGTTAAGTTAATTTGTGTTTATTAATATACAATTTGATAAAATGAAATATTTATTTGTCATCTTAACCCTAAAATAATTTAATATTGGTAAAATATTCAATGTTCTTAGACACAAAATTTTGCTGGATTTAAAAAAAAAAAGTTTACATTACCGCACTAGTGCGATAATGTTATTACAGCACAAGTGCGTAATATGATGAATTATGAAACTAAAAACGGTGTTATAAGAGTCAATTTACGAGCAACTGTGTTGAAAAATGTTATTATAGCATTTGTTTCTTATATCAAACAATAATTATACGTAATGAAATTAGAACAACTGTATTTATTTCAAGTAAAAATTATATCAATTGAGTGTTATATCGGTTAAAATTAGTTCATTTGATTTTCAAACAATTGAACCGCACCCATCTAACAAGAGTGTAACAAATTGCACTCGGGAGCCGCCTTCAATCATAGATACTGACGATACTGACGAGTGCGTCGAATAAACAAACTCTATGCTTCTTTAGAAACTGACTTCGTAAATATAAAATTCTATGCGTTTGAAAACTATATGAACTTTTTTTCTTCTCTTGACGATTTTTGGTTATTTCTCATTTTACTAGGTAGATACTTATTTACAATAATTATGTACAGTACAGGTGAAGATCATTGAACTGTTGCGATAAAATATTTACAATTGACTATTAGTACCTATTTTTATTTATTAATATTTGTGATAACTATTTACTAAGTCTTTATCTAATTATATCCAACAAACGTAATGGCAGCTAGAAAAATGTGAGGCAAATAGCGTTATACGTCCACCTAGCATCAGGCATTAGCCGCCACTAATCGGAACACGGCCGCTCACGCACACATGCATGCGGTCCATCCTATTAGAAAATGAGAATTAGCGATTTTTGGAAAATACATAAATTAAATTAAAAACCTGGAACTGTATCGTAAGAGCTCGTCGTCTAATAAATAATATATCAAAAGATCATAATGATTACATATATTTTACTAGGAATTTTTGATTGTTATAAGATTTTTTTAGAGGTAAATTCGTATTTTTTTCTATCGAGTCAAATTAGTTGTATCGCGTATTGAGTACAGTATCATACTAAAGTATATCCTGAAGATTAACATATATTTTTTTAGGCTGGTTTTCTGATATCTGATGTACCTATATTTATGATCATTTTAATACTCGCGCTTAGCTCTACTAGTCGCCATAACTTTGTCTATAATGGATCAATTTACATTTTTATTTCGGTACAATTGAAGATTTTTTGATTTCCTACCGATTGGTACAAACCAAATAATAAGATAAGGATTAATTACGGAGGAGACGCACAGAATACATTTTTATCGACGACGTCGAAGCTTGTTTTCGTAACTATAAATTAGAGGAAATACGAATTTTAAACGATGATTTTACCGATAAAACTTCAAAGATTGCTTTGGTGTCTTTCAATTATCGCTATACGCATCAAATAAGGAGAAGAATGCTGCTAAAAAGTAGGAAAAATCGAAGTTTTGGTGAGGGAACACTCTTAAACGCCGCTGTCTAGTCGTTGACAAGTTTCCGCGCAGCGCGCCCGCTCATCACTATGCACCAACATTTAACCACTCAATCAACCCATTAGCTCCTAAATGGCAGTGATACATACGACGACAACGCAACAGCCTTTACGGTACAATACGTGTCGGCATGCGTCACAGCAAACTGCGATTTTCTACTGTTAGTTACAGGAAATCACTTTCACTATGAATGTTAGAGGATTTAGGGTATGAAAGGGTTAAATGCATAGACTTGGGATTCGCTACATGGTATTATAAGACGCTATGAATATAGGATCTAGGGTTCCCCAACTTTTTCTACGATTTTTAAGGTCAGAGAACTAAAATGAACAGTATTTTAGAAATATTAACAGTAGTTTTAGGGATTTACTTTTAGGCTTTATAGCAGTATTTAGTACACTGTAGTAGTACAGTATTTAGTACATTGACAGTAAAAAAATATTAACTAGCAAAAACAATTGTTTTAGTATGGTTGGGAACCCTAATAGCATCTATATATCTATATATAGTTTTATAGTGTCTATAACCACTCATTCCATTCCACTATCCCGCAAATGGTTAATTCCTCTAAGAATGTATTCTCTTCCCAGATACATGGCAATTTTTAATTTAAATATCCTGCGAAAATAATAATGCCACACGAAAGCTAACTCAATTTAAGACATAATGAAATCAAAGGCTCAGTTTTTTTACCATTACTTTCGGTGTTATAAGAGTTCCACTATTTGGTGCCACGTACACTCAGAGAATGTCATCCCGGAACCAATTTCCGTCGAGGGCACTACGCTCGAGGTTGTCCAAGAGTACGTCTACCTGGAACAAGTACTACAGCTCGGTCGAGACAACTTCGAGCGGGAAATCGCCAGAAGAGTGCAGCTTGGCTGGGCAGCATTTGGGAAATTGCGTCATATCTTCACGTCAACACTGCCGCAGTGCCTGAAAAGCCGGGTGTTTAACCAATGCGTCCTACCAGTTTTAACCTACGGAGCCGAAACGTGGAACATGACAGTCAAGTTGGCCCACCGACTACACGTCACTCAGCGTGCTATGAAAAGGTCTATGTTGGGGATCTCATTAAGGGATAAGATCCGGAACGAGGTCATACGACATAAGACTAAGGTGACTGATATTGTCCAAAAATGTAGCAAGCTGAAGTGGCAGTGGGCTGTTCATGTCTTTCGCAGAACCGACGAGAGATGGAGCAGGAAGGTTCTCGAATGGAGACCACGCTTAGGCAAACGTAGTGTAGGACGCACCCCGGCTAGATGGACCGATGATCTGAAGAAGGCAGCCGGCAGCGACTGGATGCAAAGGGCGGGAGATCGTGCGCTGTGGCGCTCCTTGGGGGAGGCCTATGTCCAGCAGTGGACTGTAACAGGCTGATATGATGACACTGAGAGAATCATTTTTCAAATAACATGGCCAATATGTTTTGTTAATTAATACTTTTTGGATTAAATACTTTGAGCGACTGTTATATATTATATACACTTAGTATTTTAAAATATAAGTACGTATATAAACAGGGTGTCCCAAAATTAGCACGTCACAGTGACACCGGAAATTGATGTGCCTAAGACGCATCGAACAAGCCTAACATGTCCATAGAAAAGTTTTATCAGTTTTGAGTATGACCAATTTTAGTATTTTTTTAAAAATCACCAATTTTTCATAAAGATTGTATGAGAGTTTTTTTATAAAGCTCTTTTTTTTAGTAAGCCTACGCCTCGGGCAATAGTTGTTTATGATGAAACAATCATTATCCAGTCGATAAATAGTGTGAAATAACGACAATCGATAGTCAATCTCAATTTAATGTTTACCCAAAGAAAATGGTTTCGACTTTGAGCAGCAATCGTGATTTTTTTTTATATCAAACATAATGAACATATACCATTAAAAACTTCCCTATGCTATGGCAATTCCAAAATGGTATAACACTTATATCGCAATTAAAAAAAATAGCAAATTTGAGCCATTTCTTATCAAAATCGTAGCCAAAAAAAATATTAATAAAACAAACTAGAATATCCTGCAGTTCCCATGATCAAGTAGGTAAGAAATGATCTATTAAATTTTCATTTTTTTACTTGGCTAAGTAATTGGGAGTGACAGGGATAATAAAACTGTCCAAGTGCGAGTCGGACTCACGCCCAAAGGGTTCCGTACCAGTATTTATAAAAACGGCAAAAAAACACGTTTGTTGTATGGGAGGCTGGTACGGAACCCTTCGCATAGATATTGGCAAAATTACCACTATTATTTGCTACGTATTAGAGACTCTTAACTACGATGGAGTGTTGTTTTTGCAAATAAATATAGGTACATATAAGTTATTAATTTATAATATACTATTATAATAAATTACAAAACTTACAGCTGCTGTTAATTATATTATATTATTTTGTGAGAGGTGGAGCAGGAAGGTTCTCGAATGGCGACCACGCTTAGGCAAACGTAGTGTAGGACGCCCCCCGGCTAGATGGACCGATGACCTGAAGAAGGCAGCTGGCAGCGACTGGATGCAAAGGGCGGGAGATCGTGCGCTGTGGCGCTCCTTGGGGGAGGCCTATGTCCAGCAGTGGACTGCAACAGGCTGATATGATGATGATGACAGCTGCTGTACATTACAGAGACAGTACAGTACATTGCAGAGAGCAAGGTATTCATAAACCAGTAAAGGTATGTACTTAATAAATAATATTAATAATATTTGTACGCGATATGTGGAGGAAGCAGGAGGATCAGGAAGAAACAAATAATAAGCAATTTTATTATACAAGCTTTTGTATTAACGTTCAACACCAAAAAACAAGACAACTAACAAACAAAGGAAAATTTTCAAAAATTATAAAATTATAAAAATATATAAATAAACAAAGAGGATGGTTTGCCACAATATTGGTACAATTTAGTCTACCTAAATAATTTATCAATATATTACATTACACATAAAATAACTTTATATTGTTTTAAACTTTCATGGTCACTAACATTAGAATAGTTTGATACGAGATTGCTACCAAGTACCTTATTTTTGAGTTCCCGATAGTTACTCCGTGAACATGGCGCTTGCAACAGTGCCAAAACATCGGGAACTCAAAATAAGGTACATGGTAGCAATCTCGTATCAAACTATTCTAATAAAATAACTTTAAAAAAAAAGTTTTTATTTTACTCACAGGTATTTTTGGTACATATTAAATTATACACTACTCATAATTTTAAGTTAACCAGTCTCATATTATTTGTGTCTTAAAACTAGCTTAGCGAATTGATTTTATTTATTAATAAACACTTGATAATCATATTTAAATTACAGCTCTGAGAACAGGTTGAATGCTCTAAGATCTTCACCTAAAAATTTAACCTCCTTCAAAAGGTTCATTCAAACTCCTTATTAAAATTGGTATGATTTCTAAGTAGCGAAGCCAAAAAAGTCAATTTAATAAACCTCAATTGGAGCAATGCTCTAAAACCTAATTGGTCCCAGGCACTTTTGATGTGTGTTTAATAATATGTATACCTCACTAAGATAGATCATTTAGGACTAAAAAAAACCATTAAAACCAATTTATTTCTGTAAATAGGCTTAAACTAAGCGCTTTTACACGTCCCAATTTTTTTTTTCCCTACCACTACTTCGGGACAATTTTGGGCTAGCGCCGAGAAGAAGTAGCGCCAGAAACTCGGTCACTATTGTCAGCCTCTTTTTAAATAGTATATAGTTTACATTACAAGATAAATGTACCTGTGCGAGCAGGGCAGTATTTATTTCCAAATATTTTTATCATTTATATAATCATTTACAGTATTAGGTATATCCTTTTTTCATTAAAGTTGTTTTAATATGCGATTTAAATTTTAACAGGGGCAGTTCTATAATAGACGCTGGTAATTTATTAAAAAAGCGAATACATTTTCCCATAAACGAATTACCCACTTTATGCAGTCTGAAATTGGGAACGGCAAGCTTATTCTTATTCCGGGTGTTAAGATTATGAATGTCACTTTTCTTAAGGAATAAGACTGACTACCTTAATATCTAAAATACATTTAGTAAATTAACTCTACGTATTATTTGTTATTTCTTTTATTCTAACATCTAAACTAAACTAAACTGATCCATTAGCAAATGTAATAAATACATTTACATGTCGGAAGCAAATCAGGAATACTCGATACTTATACTTATTCTTTCTCTATGCTAATACGTACGTTTATAATAGCCAAAAACATCGGAGCACTAGATAATAGGTAATAATTATTATGCAATAATAATTATAATTATACAATAATAATTATTATACAAGTTATCGAATACTTTCGTCATCATCACATATCATATCATCGGTCTTTATAAAATAACTCTTCTAGGCCGTTTTCATTTAATGAACTATAATATATAATAATATATTTTATTTTCAGTAAAGTACAGTCAACAGCACGTCGACCTACCCCAAAAGTCAAAAATTCTCCAATAGATTTTCAACTTTAAGCCTGACATATAGAGTTCATTTTCAAATAAGAAAATTTGACATTTTGTGGTAGGTCGACGAGCTGTTGTCCGTACAAGAAAACAAGTTGATGTAACGTGACAAACGAGTACAGCCCCTCTAGCACGATCAACAAAACACGATATGATACGATATGATATAGAGATTTATCGCCTATTTACTTTCAAAATATGATAACATAGCCGCCATCTTTAACTTTTATTGAAACAGTAAGCATGTCCGTGCCGGCGACGTCACAGTTATGCTCGCTTTTTTGATAAAAGTTCATATTTTGACAAAAAATATGCGATAAATCGCTATATCACATCGTGTTTTGTTGCACATGCTAGAGGGGCAGGAATAGATAAGCCGTTGTATGGAATAGATAAGCCGTGTAAAAAAAAACATGGCAGATGTATGAATGTGCGTGCGTGTGTGTGCGCGTGTGTGTGTGCGCGCGCGCGCGCGCGCGCGCGCGTGTGTTTGTGTGTGTGTGTGTGTGTGTGTGTGTGTGTGTGCGTGTGTGTGCTTCTTCAGTAGACTTACCTTTAGTAAAACCAAATTGGTTTTTAGCTATGATGTTGTTCTTTATCAAATAGCTAACAAGTCTACTGCTTAACACCCTTTCAAATATTTTTAAAACAGCAGTAAGCACCGATATTGGTCTGCAACTAATGCAACAAACTTAGCTACCTAGATCAACGGTCTTTTGTGCTTATCCAGTCTTTGTCTTACAGTTTGTGGTCGGCCCTCGACAACCTTTCGCCAATGGTTGCCACTTCTATATTGCAATTAGAAGAGTTATTACTGACAGTCCTTTAAAAACTTTTTTTTGAATGTTAAAAAAAACATGCCTGTCTCTCACCTTAGCACAATGCGATTTTAAGATGATTAGTAGGCTGATGTGCACGACTAAGTGCTGTAAGTCATAATTCTCCAAAAGAAAGACTTTACAGAAGTTTTTATTCACAGTACCTACCCTTAACAACACCCAAGTGCCTAAAATATCGAATATGAAAATCAAATTGTCAGATTACCTGCTACTTGAATCTAAAAATTTAAAATACGATATGCTAGAAGAGGATTCAATAAACATCTTGAATTGAATAATTATGATTTTCCGTTAAGTCCCTTGGATTAAAACATGCACAAAAAATTGTCTATTTTTTCATAAATTGCAAATGTTCTCGCCATCGATGAAACGCCATCTACTACCGAAAGTATCAAAAGGTGATACACCTGAAGATTACAATAATAAATAATAAAAATCCAAGGAAAAGATAAGGATATAGGAAAAAAGTCTTAGGTTTAATTATTTTTTGTCTTTTTTAATAATAAAATGCAAACATAAATGTTTGCATTTTATTATTAAAAAAACACCTTGCTTTGTCTTTAAAAAATAGCCTATGAAATACTAGTTTATATTATTATTATGAAAGCTTAGAGTCTAGTGCATTTACTGAAGCTACTTAGAAACTTAGAAATTATCAGTTTATATTTCTAATTTAAGTTGAAAGTTTAAATGATAACTCACTTCTCATAAATTCTCAACTTTAGGTCAATTTTATAGTTACTTCCATTAAAGTTATAAGGCTGTTTATTTTATGCATAAATGCACAGTTCATAGAGATTTTATTCACTTCGATATAAAAAAAACTGAATCGAACCAAAGTTTGACGATTCGGAAACTACTTACTTAGCGGCGGCTTAGATTTATTCTCTGTGAAATAACTCACTTGTAACTAATTCGAGTACGCACATCATGTAAATGCCAAGTATCCGATACAATAGTCCGAACTTTCCATTCGAGTGACCAGCGCACAAAGCCCTCTAGAATGGTATCCAAGAAATAGATTTTTATTATTATTGGACTGTATAGCTTATTTGAGAAACTGATATCTGTTATTTAAAGAATTTTCGCCATTCACAGTGCTCAATGATGTCACTTATTTTTATATACATATATATATTTGAATCAACAGCTATTTATCTGCGCCTTCACATCAGAAACATCCTGGCGTAAGAAAAAAATTGCTACCTTTCAGCCAGGAGAGCAAAAATAAACTTTGTCTCTTAATTTAATCGCTGAATACGAAACTTAGCTTGAAGATAGTAATTCATTATAGACTATTTATTTCAGTAAGTATATTTGTGGATTGTAATAATATTAGACCTTTTTTGATACTAAAAAGCTGTTATTTTTTTTAAGTCGTTTCATACGCCCATATGCATCTAAGTTTAACAAATTCCGAAGACATAACTTTATACGCCTTTATGGCTCTAATAAACTTTGACAACAATGGCTTAGAATTTAAGGCGTAACAAAATTTACGTCTGGTTAAATGACCAAATCTAAATATTTTTGGGACGCATTTATACATACGCCCATTGTTACGCCTCTTTTATTCACACTCAACAAGAACTGCGTGTTCACATAAAGGCGTAATCGTTTAATATGCTTTTCAGCATCTTAAATTTTTTGCAATTCCGAAAAGTTCAGCAGGGCTAGCATGCGCGCATCGGTTATTTTATCGATAGACAAGACAAATTTTGTCTTCGACGATATTTGTCGTTTTACCTAATTACAGACGTCTCGAATCCTTTTTTTAAATATTTTCAGGGTCTCCCGTTCTTCGTAGCTACTTATTTTTACGTTATAACACGTTTTATAGCACATTTTCTTTGTTCGTCGAACGTCAAAAGTCGATCAAATGCCACGAAATTTTATCGTGTTGCGCATGCATGCTAGCCCTGCTGGGCGTATCAGTAAAATAATGCTGTATGCCTTCAGAAATTTTATTTGTCCTGAATGGCGTAAATTAAACACTTAACGCGCAAAGAGATTAATTTATTTGAACCGGTAACAAATTGAATATTTTAATGAATTAATGTAATATTTGCCAAGTTCTTTGAACATAGATCTTGTATAAGAAAAGTATTGCCGTGCATGGCAGTTTAACATCTAAATATAAGTGAATGAATTAGTACGAGTAGTACCTATTATTAATGGTAACAGTTTATTCAAAATCAGTGTAAAATATAAAAATAAGTTATCTATTCACCAGTAAATACAATTCACCAGTCAAAAATAAACATTGTAATAAAACAAATCTAGAAAATGGTAAAAATACTGCTTGAGCGAAGCAAATACATTACTTATTTAAACAAACAAAATAAAATATCCTTAATTTTACTCTGGAACGAATCAAACCAATAAAAATACTTCTACTTAATACAAAAATTTGTTACACTTCATTTATATATTTTGTTATATAAATGAAGTGTAACAAAGTCCTATCTGATTTTTCATAAACCTATTCAGCAGCTAGTCTAATCAACATTATACCTACTTTACATGAAATCTAGAAAATTGAAGTTACCCTACTTGTATTTTAGGAGGCAGAAAGAAAATAGAGTAAAAAAAATTTTTTTTATTTTTAAATATTATTTTCTGACATGAACTAAAGGACTGTCAAATTCGCGTGCAAATGCGGCACGTGTTATCCCAGAATTGAGATGCCGTCATACCACTTCAAAGCAGCATCATTAAACATTAACTTTATGTCATAAGGGCACAAATACAGGGTAGTGCAGGACCAATCATATACCTATATGCTTTACCCAACATACAATAAATTTAGTCTCATAGTATTGTTACGTTTATGTTTCATTTTAACTCTTAAATGTATAGTGTATCATTTATTATTGAGTAATTTAACTTAAAAAGGACGTTTTGGAAAAATCTTTTCTGTATTCGGGAATGTAAACCTTTTTTGGAAAAAAGAAAAAAAATACTTCCATAAGTGCCACTGTAATTGTGACAGATTTATAATTAAATGATTTTTTATAGTTTAAAAGAATATATTTAAATTGATCAAAATTAAATAACTTTATTGGAAGGGGGCTTTTTTCTAATTTTTTAGTTTTTTTTTCGTTTACAGACAAAAACGGAACCAGTTTTTTTTTAAGTGTTGGAATCATAAAGTAACTAATAAAAAGGCTTTATTTAAAAACAAAAATATCATGCGTTTAAGGGTTAAGCAGTAGAGCCATGGCTTATAAAATACGTCCTTATTATAAGCCATCGCTGTTAAGAATACATAAATTACCGATGTCCTAATAAGGTGATCCATCACAAATTCACAATAACATTTAATAACTCCGTACAGCTGCCACACTCTAAAAAATGAAGGCCAATTATAAGCGAGTTTCTCTTAGTTGACAATAAATTGAATAAAACAATAATGATAATATTAATTCGGCTTTGGAACTTCCTTCCCGAAAATATCAAACGAACGCCATGTAAATATTCTTTCAAGAAGCGTGTCCGCGCCCATTTTCTTCGTCAATTGCAATCATTTACTTGAACTCTTTTAATCTCTTACTTATGGTCGTCATATTTATTTATCATCATGTCATATGTAGTCTATGTATGATAGTATTTAGTTTATGCATTTCTATGTGGTTTATGATTTTATTAGTTAAATATATATGTATTTTTTTCTTTTTAATTGTGTGTCTATAACGCACCGCCCACAATACATCTCTGTTTAGCCTAATGGTTGACTGGTAGAGAATGCCTCATGGCATTAAGTCCACCTATTGTATGATTTTTTTTACAAATCTGCAAAAAAGTTTAAATTAATAAATAAATATCAATCAAAGCTCAATTGTTAAATTAACAACTTCATCTTTGATTTAATTAAACATGTAGGTAGATACACTTTATAATTCTAAAAATAATAATTATTCGTCGCATCTATCATTACTTTGTTGATTTAATCATCTTAATAATTACCCTATATGTTGAATCAATCTATAAAAACTAATCAAATAACGACGACCTCCGTCGCGAGGCGAGCACGCCGGACAATATAGCGCCGCCATCTCTGAGGTTCCGGGTTCGATCCTCGGTCGGGTCAATGTAGAAAACGAACTTTTCTATATTGTCTCGGGTCTGGGTGTTGTGGTACCATCGTTGTTTCTGATTTTATATAACACAAGTGCTTTAGCTACTTACCTTAGGATCAGAGCAATGTATGTGATGTTGTCCAATATTTATTTATTTATAAATTACATAAGAAAAGTATTAAGTTTGTCGTTATTGCTGTAACTAAGATTTCCTATTAAAATCAACTATTGTTATTCTTCAAATCAATAAAGATTAATTATTCCAATAACGTCACTTAATTATTGTTATTACTAGACATTATTGTATTAACTTTTAATAAATGTTTGATTGAAGAATGTCTTAAATCGATGTTCATACCTAATTGAAATAAATACTTTGATTATTTGAAGAAAGGGGGGAGAGGCCCCTTCCTGTTGCGGGGTGTGGGTACGGGTAGGGCGGTGACGTAAAACGATCAAGTAAAAACCTGTTATTCCTTTCGCGAGTTCCTCGAGACTGTGGTGTGAATTGTGCGAGATATGTGATATATCTGTTGTGTGGTTAACTTCTAGTGCTAAATAATTAACTATTCTGTGCTGTCGCTGACTGGAAAAATGGAGGACGTTTTTAAACTCCTCAAGATGCGGGAGTGATGAGTTGATACCTGAATTCCGTGACGCCGCAGAATGCAGACCGTTTATTGTGGCGGTCTATGTGGGAAGCCTGTGACCAGCATCGCAGTGACTTCCAAATGCTGATGATGACAGTAAGTTAGCTGCTGATCTGATGATTAATCAGATGGTGGATAGTGGAACTCCTAATAAAACCTTCGTGTTTGGGCTCATTTGATTCGTTTTGACGAGTTAAATACATAAAAAAGTGTGTTTTGTAGTTATTTAAACTACGATATCAATTATACATATTACAAAAATTTATTTTATCTCATCTCTATCTTGTCTGACACGCGAGAATTTAACAGTCATTTAACCATCCAACTAATAGACCAGCAGGGGCGTGCAGTGCATATAGGCAATTAGGCAGTGCCTACCTGATAAATGAAATGAGGTAGGCAGTAGGTACTTATAAAAGAGTATTATTGACAAAAAACCGCTGATAATTAAATAAAAAGCAGTGGTTAATTATTAAAAATAATTAAGTATTTACTGCCTACCTCGAAATATTACCAATGGCGTCTTCCCCCCCCCCCCTCCTCCCTCTAAAAGCTAAACTATTGGCTTTCAAAATCCATACTAAATTCGGTCGGGTTTCGCTCGATTCACTCGTAAACAGTGGTGTGCGGTGCATATAGGCAATAAGGCAGTGCCTACCTGGTAGATGAATTGAGGTAGGCAGTAGGTAGTTACTTACATGTTCCGTATGGTGCCGGCACGTTAAAAGAATTGCACCAACCCTTCTCTTCCTATGGATGTCGTAAGAGGCGACTACAGGAGAACCACCATAAGAAGACGGGCAGTAGCGTCTTCTCTTCACCATTGGCCGAACTGCGATCGCCAACCCGCCTGCCAAGCGTGGCGATTATGGCAAAATCCTCCTTTTGGAGAGGCCTGTGTCCAGCAGTGGACTGATATAGGCTGGTTATGATGTGATGTGATGAGTTACTTACATATGCGTCTCAGGGGTCAAATCATTATTTTCATCAATAAAACACTTAGAAAGTATCTACTGCCTACCTCGAAATAAAACCGATGCCCGCCACTGCCCTGTGCTTTACATTCTTTGTTTAACATTAGCAGGACTGATGAAAATGATGGTTTCCAAAATGATACTGGGCATATCTCACGTCCTCAGTGTCATGGGTCTGTGTCTGGTATACCTACTCTGTGGTTGGAGCTCTATACTGCTGAAAGTGGGCGAGCCCAGTTTACTGGGCAAGTCGAACATATTCCCCATATTCCTCGCGCTATATCTTCACTTTTTCATCACGATGGATATGGCTTTCACGTGAAATTATTTAAAAAAAACCGGCCAAGTACGAGTCGGACTCGCGTACGATGGGTTCCGTACCATTATCTATAGAAACGGCCAAAGAAAATATGTCTATTGTATGGGAGATGGGATGGGATTTGTATTTTTAAAGTGATTATAATAACTAAATATTCTGTGAATATTTCAAGCGTCCACTCGTTGCCGTTATCAATATCGAGGAAAAACGAGCAACAAAATTACGTTTGTTGTTGTATGGGAGCCCCGTTAATATTTATTGTATACTGCATTTTAGTATTTGTTATTATAGCGGCAACAGAAATACATCATCTATGAAAATTTCAACTGTCTAACTACCACGGTTCATGAGATACAGCCTGGTGACAGACGGACAGACAGACTGACAGAGGAGGACAGCGGAGTCTTAGTAATAGGATCCCGTTTTACCCTTTGGGTAGGTACATAACCCCAAAAAGTTTTTAGTTACCGATCTTGATCCTACTGTACCTAAATCGATTATTTTTAGATAAAAACAGCTAGATCGATAACAGTAATCGATTTCAGTGAAAGTGGAGTGATTTCGAAATTTTAAATTGGAATTAGTTATTTCTCTAGCGGTTCGCTTCACAGTTTAATTAAGATGGAATTATTACAGTCTGCCCTTTTAATACTTTAATACAAACCTTTCATTTCTATTATACAGTGTGTGGCCTAGAATCGGGGATAATATTGAAAACCGAGACTCTCGAGTATTAGTATTTTTTTCTGAAAAGAAACCAGTTATTCAAAACCCATTCATTACACAATAAAGAATAAAGTTACGATTCATAATTAATGTATTACTAGTATTACCTTCTGCAAAACGATATTATCACTTAAGTTGTCAATGGCGATTGTCAAAGAGGGTTATTGTATATTCGTCACAATGTAAATTCGTCACATTTTGTACTCTCCATACATTCACAGCAAATTCGTCACATGCATTAAAAATATGTGTTAATTTGTCATAGATGGGTTAGGGTTACTGTAAATTCATCATAATTTCTCATTTTACATACTTTTCCAATAAAGTAGCGATAGCAAGCAAACTTATAGATTTTGAGCGCTTGAAATGAAAGAAAAAATAAACTTAAATTATGAAATATTAAAGACAAAGGTAACATTTAAAGACATGTGATGATTACTGTGATTTAATTATCTATTTAGTTTCTTTTTTAAATCTGTAAATGTTTTTTATCGTTAAATGTTGTTTTTATCATTACCTATATAATAACGTTTCAAGTTAGTCTTTGGAGCGCTTATCAGAATTGCTAAGGCCTATTAAAGCATATTTCTATTTACTTAAAACAACTTCAAAACGGTGCATTATTGTGGATTCTTTTATTGCTTAAAAAATTATAACAAGTTAGCCATATGTCCTGTACAAAAAACGTTAATCCAGCAGGATTTCAAAAATATTCGCAACCATAAAAAATACAACATAAAAAACACATAAAAAATGCAAGTGACTACGTGTTTGCGCCATTTGGTGTCGAGACCTTTGGACCGTGGGGACCGAGTGCAAAATTATTTTTTGGTAAAATAGCCCCTAAATTAAAGAAGATTTCGGAAAATAAAAATGCTGACTCGTTCCTCGCTCAAAGGCTAAGTATAGCTATTCAGCGAGGAAACGCTGCAAGCATTCTCGCCTCCTTGCCTCATGGACACGCGTTTATTTTTGAGTAGTTTATTTTTTATTTTACGTAAGTTTAGTTATAGAACTGAAATTGTTGTTTTTTATAAGTTATTAAAATAAAAATCATTAAAATACAGATATAAATTAAGTTTAAACATTTATTTTAAATTCATTTCTAATTATTTACATAGAATTTATTTCAACATACTCGTTAGAAAACAAAACATCTGTCGGTAACGTTACTCCAGCCGAAACTGTTTTTATCAAATGAATAAAAAAAACTATCAGCTTACCAAATTCAAATATCTGATTACCATTGTAATTTTTTTGTTTTTAGCAATTCCATGCAAGGTTTAATTGAAGATAAATAACACTTGAAAAAACACTTGAGGAATTTCATCTTGTCATGTGACGTCCTCGGTAGCTTAGTGGTCAAAGCACTCGCCCGGTATGCGATGGGACGTGGGTTCGAGTCCCACCTGAGGTCGATGATTTTTTCAAGTGTTATTTATCTTCAATTAAACCTTGCATGGAATTGCTAAAAACAAAAAAATTACAATGTTTAAGCATTTCTGATCTTAACCAATAGTCAAATATTTGTAAAAATATTTCTATAGGGTGTTGACGGTAGTATACTAATCAGCTATACATATAGCTACAACATTGATCAGAATACGCTGGCTTTGACAGCGAGAAAAAACACTTGAGGAATTTCATCTTGTCACGTGACGTCCTCGGTAGCTTAGTGGTCAAAGCACTCGCCCGGTATGCGATGGGACGTGGGTTCGAGTTCCACCTGAGGTTGATGATTTTTTTCAAGTGTTATTTATCTTCATATCTGATAACCATTACAAAATCTTTATTTCTTATTATCTATTGCACTTAGATAATGATTCTAAGCAACTTCTGGCTGGGGTAACGCACTCGAATCATACTCAGTAAAAGCGGCTGTCGAGCGTTTATTTTACCCTCACTCGGATTGCATGTATTTGTATCTTAATCCGTTGAATGGCTTTTTGCTGTTCAATCATATCGGCTTACCAATTAGTATACTCGTATTGGCCATTACTACCTACGCTAGCCAAAATACTAACCAAATTGATAAGCCGATGCTATACGTACATCTCGGATACAAAAGATAATTATAAATAATATAAATAAATATTGGACAACATCACATACATTGCTCTGATTCTAAGGTAAGTAGCTAAAGCATTTGTGTTATAGAAATCAGAAACAAGGACGGTACCACAACACCCAGACCCGAGCCAATATAGAAAAGTTCGTTTTCTACATTGACCCGACCGGGGATCGAACCCGGAACCTCAGAGATGGCGGCGCCATTTAAAGTCCGGCGTACTCGCCTCTCGGCTACGGAGGTCGTCTATTTATGAATTCTTTTCTGAAAATGTATGAATTTCGTCGTGAATTAAATCTAAATTCGTGCTTGAAACGCCCGGGGCTAATAGTTAAGTACAGTCAACAGCACGTCGACCTACACCAAAAGTCAAAAATTCTCCAATAGATTTTCAACTTTAAGCCTGACATATAGAGTTCATTTTCAAATGAGAAAATTTGACATTTTGTGGTAGGTCGACGTGCTGTTGTCCGTACTTTGTCTGGTTTATTCTTGCTTTGGAACAATGATATTACATTTCTGACTTCACCATACTATTTATATGCAAATGTTAACATAGGCTAGTTTCTTCTTGATATACAATTAACCTAACATTCTGTATAAAATAATAAAAGATTTTTGCTGTTTTGTAACGATTTTCGGCAATGTATTTATATTGATTTTTTGTATTATGTATTTAAGTGCTTTAACAAATAAATTCTTTTAATTAAGATTGCGTGTATTTTGAAGTTTACTTTATGTTCGTAACTTTGCATTCGTCGGTAGAAATTTTCAGTAGCCTGATACAAGTCCATATATATACTTGAATCATGTAGATTTGTCAGAAAACACCCAGATTTTTATTCACAAGCCTTCTTCCTGAGGTCGTCGGTCCATCGCGCTGGGGGGCGTCCGTCACTACGTTTGCCAAGGCATAGTCTCCACTCGAGAACCCGTTTACTCCACCTTTCATCGGTTCTGCGACAGATGTGGCCAGCCCACTGCCACTTAAGCTTAATACATTTTTGGACTATGTCCGTTACTTTGCCATGGTCTTTTGCCTGATCATCTCGTTTCGGATTTGATCCCTTAACGAAATCCCAAGCATCGACCTTTCCATAGCTCGCTGAGTGACGTGAAGTCGGTGGGCCAGCTTGACTGACGTGTTCCACGTTTCGGCTCCGTAGGTCATCACCAATAGGACTGACACTGATCCAATACCTTCAGACAGACAGACAGACGGACAGCGGAGCCTTAGTAATTTGGGTACGGAACCCTAAAAAGTAGGCAATCGCCTCTAGGACTTGCATCTCTCACCTCGGTGAGCGACTGTCTCGTGTTGCAGGACGATCTCTCAAGGTTAGCAGTTTGGTGTAGAACTAACAGAATGCCGTTAATTGTCAATAAGTGTTTGATAATCTGTTTCACAAAAAACGCAAACACCAAAAAACGAAGAGGGCAATACTTCATTTCAATTTACGCCCTCTTAGGTAGGTCAATTATTATACTTTTGCAGTAAATGTGATATATCAAATTGTTAAGAATTACTGCGGGGTAACCATGAACTCTTATAACAATCACAATTCTGTCAAAAAATATCATTTCTGTCAAATTTTGTATGAATTGACGTACCAAAATTGACAGATTTGACAACTTTGAGATTGTTTTAAGAGTTCATGGTTATGGCCTTGATCTAAGTAACAAAATTAGAGCTTTAAGCGCTAATAACACTTTTGTTTGAAGCCTAAGTTATCTTTTTATATTATTAATTAATGCAATTTAATGTAAAGTAGTTGTTTGTTTGCCCGTTATTCTTTGCAACAACCAATAAAAAAATAATTCAACACTTTGACTGAATCAAAAGTCAGCTGTTGACGTTCGTCGCCATCAAAATAGAGTAAGAAAATAAGAAAAATAGGTTAATGGACGCAATTTCGTTGTTGTTTAATGTGGACTATCTCTAAATAAAGTTTATGAAATAAAAAAGGGGTTAGGCATATAATATCATAGTTTTTCTTAAATATAAAACTTTTATAAATACGATTATGATTTAAAAAAAAAGTAAAAAAAAACACATTCAAATCGTTTCACATTTAACAATAATATCACGTAAAATTCACCCTAAACCAGTCTGATGCAAAAACCGCTTCCTCTAAAGCCAGAAAGGGTTGTTTAATATTGTTTTTGGTAAAGCCAGACACCAAAAAGAGCACCGAACGCGTCGCGTCAGGGATTATAGCCTCTCCCTTCCGTTATGTAGGGACGCTCTGGAGGGCAGACACTCCCCCCACCCTATGGGGTGCATAAGTGGGTTACTGGGTATGTTGGCTGATAGGTACGCAAATTCCGGTGACACGTGTAATGGACAAAGTTACGCAAATTTTGGATAACTGTTATTTAGAATTTAAGATGTTTGATTTTGGCGATAAGATCGCTTAAATTGTTTTTTGTAATACAAAACCTATCTTTTGATTAATAATTTAGAAGTTTGATGGTACTCTTAAGGAAACCAAAGCCTATAGATTACTTTAATTAAGAATTAAAGAATTAAGAAATTTGACTTAATAGGAAAAGCTCCGGAAATCGTTTTGAAGTTAGATAAAAAAAATGAAGCGGTTACAATATTTGATAATTGATTCTTCTTATTTATTAAAATTAAAAAAAAACTTATTATCATTATTTTATATCGAATAGTTAAAGAAAACGAAAGATCGCGAAACGCGATCAATAAGTAGATCGATCTAGAAAAAGACATCAACGCGTCTGATGTGGATTTTATTTATATAAAAATATAATATAATATATAGATTTCAATTACATCTAGTATTTCTAAATGATGGTATCAAACCATTTAAAAAACAATTTTAACGGTTCTCAAAAATAATTAGTATCCATTACAGTCAGTGCCGTCAATGTTTGTGATGTTGTCCAATTTATTTATTTATTTATAGTCAAACATATTATTTCAGAAAATCATTGTTACCAGTGCAATACTTAACCAGCGGCAATAAGAGAATATCTATATTGTGTTACAATAAGGTCTGACATTACACTGCTTATTATAATAAAATATTTTTAGTATACCTTTAGCTGCCAAAAGTGTGCCAGCTATATACCTTTACAATGAAGGGGCTCACGTAAAAGATTTCCATCTAAGGCTCACCTATTGTCTTAGCCCACTGATCGCATTAATTTTTCCCTACTAACCCATTTGCGAAGTCGAATGCAAAACACGTAAGCCAGGAGTGCGAGAAATTGGTTATTCAGCGCGCGTTGCGGGGTGAGGGGCCTAGCGACGCCTGCGCACCTGTTGCGCACCGCAGCGCCAGTCGACCGCCGATCGTCGCGCGATGCACACGCGCCATGCCGCAAAGTGAGATTGAATCGCGAGTGTCGTAAACGTTTTGTGAACTAACAATGGATGTGTTATATTTTTGTGTTGTTTTTGCTCTTTTACAAGGTATGTATTATTTTTTTTATTTCATAATCAATATTTTTGGATTAGTATTTTTTTAAACATAACTTTAGGGTTATAAATAAATTCAATAATAATTTATGCAAAAAAAGTATTAAAAGAACTGTTTAGAATAAGATAGAACAAACGCGAAAGTCAAACAATTTCTTCCACACATTGCTTTTCCCAGTGAGCCTCTTATCTAGGTCAATGAAGACGAGGCTTCTTTTTGTTTAAGCCGCCACAACAATCGACTACGATACCCATTTCCATTGATTTCATCGTTTTTGTTGATAATTTTAATAACAGTGTGATATACGTTTATTAATGAATTGTTAGAAGTACTTCCAAGTTTTTAGATTTTCAAACTTCAAGAATTCATACGCTATTCCTACTGGAACTTTTTGACGTAGATACAATTGATGGATTAAAAAACAGTCATATCTAGCAAATTTTTAATTAATTTAATGAATAAAGGTTATTAATTAATTTTCGACAAGACAAATCCGTAAAATTAATATGAAAGCAGCAATAAGACCCGCGCTAGATTTAAAATTGGTTGTAATGTCATACATTTCTCTTAAACTTTCTCGGCGTTATCAACTCGAACGCAGACTGTCGGAAGTGACTACAAGTGTTTTCTTGGAAACTATAATATTGATTGATGTAGAAATCTGTCGACGAATGTTTGATAATGAGATTATGTACTTTATATACTTCACTGTGCTTGTGTAGAATTGATGCCCGTCTCAGTCTATTCTCTGCGGTCGTATATCATAATGACAGTTCTGTCACAGTACATATATATACAGTATGGAAACTAGGCCTGTTTATATACATCAAACACCTCAATGGAGCGTTAGGGTTGTTAGTTGATCAAAAATCGCGCGAACTGAAATCAATAGAAATGAACAAAAAGCGTTGACCAAAGAGGATTTGAATCCTACGTTTTCACGTTCTACAGCGACAATGGCAACTGACAGCATCTCGTCTCGTATCGGCAGTATTCGTCATCCACGACTCTGAGTACACTTATTTTACTTAGATTTCTTGTTGAGCCGTGCACAGTGTAGATAGATATACTATGGTTCTGTCTTAACTTATTTTATCTAGACCCCGTAGACAAATTTATCAACAAAGTCGTGGTACCAAGACGTGCAAAGCCGAAACGTTGACGAGGTGACTAATAAATCGATAATTAAAGTGAACTGTAATAAGGGCTACGTTAAAATTAATCAAAACTTAATATAAGGCGTTGCACGTTTCACATTAACCGACAGACGTTCAACAAAGTACTCACATATCTGCTCTGAATTGACTACTTCTGTGAAAAAGCGGGACTTCTCTAAAGGGGTAAAAATCGGGACATCTCGCCAAAAGCGGGACATCTGCATCGCTGTTAAGCCCTATCTCCAGAGTTTATTTTTTTATGTGTTTCATATGACTATTTTATTTTTTCTATGCCACTGTAGACTATGCGTCAGGTGATGTTTTAAAAATACATTTTGTAGATAACACAATAATCATAAGAACAGAAAAAGCCAAAATTTCCTAAATTATTACTGCTTTACAATATTACGTAATGGTTTATCCCCTTTTAATCGGCTCTTGTTAAATTCAAAATATTAAAATAGAACTTCAATTAAACAAGGTTACGTTCTGCCTCTCTTTAACAATGGCGAATAGACGAAAGAAGCCTTCACATTCAGTTAACGCTGGATTAAGTTCAATGATCTTAATATTCCTAGACTAATCGATTCAAATCGATCAAACTGTCTGTCCGCATCAAGGGACAGGAGAAAGTTCTAGAAGGAACAATAATCTTTCTTTATAAATGTATTCTTAAAAGCGGCATGCGAGTCGGACTCGCACACGAAGGGTTCCGCAACATTATCAATAAAAGCGAGCATAAAAATCACGTTCGTTGTATGGGAGCCTACAGACGGACAGACAGACAGACGAACAGCGGAGTCCAAGTAATAGGGTCCCGTTTTACCCTTTGGGTACGGAACCAAACGAATCCCTATTTCCATTGGTCACGCCATAAATTAAAAACGAATTTACTGATTTTCTATCTAACTATCATTTTTAAAAGGTTTTCTAATACAATGTACTTCTACATCTAACGGAAAAAACTAAGTTTAAGATAAAAATAAAGATCATTGTTTTAGTAGGTTTTTATTCAACTGTCGGCCATTTATCACCAAATCGCGAGTGACAAAATCGTTATGATTGAAAACGCAAACATAACGGTCTTCTACGTAAGAAGTAAGATCCGTTTCTACCGAACTACTCTGCGAGGTATCGCAATTATTAGGATAATTAACTTCGGTAAATATTGTATATTTAATCATTAAAAGTCAGCTATCCTTACACTTGGGAGGTAGCCCATGGTTTGGGGGAAGCCCCGCAATCGCCCTTCCTATTGGTGCAGTGAAGCCCCACTTATATAAGTTATCAATACAACGGCTGATTGAAATGATAAAGTTTCCAAATATAAGGTGTATTCAAAAATATCTGCCGCCTTCACCAGCTCTATCATCCAACCTGTTAACAGAACACCAAGTGGCACACCGACTATTGGTAAACGACAAACTCCTAAACAGACTTCTAGTGACCCTAGTCATCATACATCTATTGATAGATGTAATTTCATGTGAGACTACAATTAATACAAGCTCTAAAGCCCAGTAAATTTTCAAGTGTAAGTATATTTTAATGTTACTTTGCTTCTATTTCTTTTACAAATACTTTACAAAGTTGTTTGATGCTAGCCTAAATTCTGCAGCCGTGATAAAAGTCAGAGTGATCGAACTTCTGACACCCTTTGGACTCGGCCAAGGTCTAAATTAAACAGTTCCAAACCAAACTTTTTGTTGTGCCAAGCACAAAAAGGTAGATGCTGTGTTACGGTGTGGATGGTTTTAAACAAAATAAACAAAGTTAAGCTTAATCTTAGGGGGCAGAAAGGTTCTGGAATGGAGGCCACGTAGCGGCAAGACAAGGTGGACAGACGACCTGGTAAAGGTTGCGGGAAGTCGCTGGATGCAGGCCGCGCGAAACTGGCCAATCTTTAAGTCACTGGGCGAGGCCTATGTTCAGGAGTGGACGTCCTGTGGCTGAAATTATGAAGATTAATCTTTATTTAATGATTATTTTTTAAATAAAAAGTAATGACGTCCAGTGCATAAAATACCTTCACGGTCAATTATCACGGTAAAATCATCATATTTTTGAAACACTTATATTGTTAAAAGTAGAGTAAGATAAAATAACAAAAGATAATTTGGTATATTTAACAGATATCAATCAACTTACATTATATCAAAACGAAATGTTCACTGCAGAATTTGGTAATCATCATTGTTGCCAACAAAATATTACGACGACCCGACTGGGTGGGAGTGGCGAAGTGATCTCAAATGCACAGGGCCCTGGGTTTGATTCAATTCAGGAAATGACTTAATGTGCATGGAGTCGACACAAGTACTCGTATTTATTCTTTAAAAAAGTAAAATGTAAAGTATGCCTATATACGTCCCACTGCAGGGCACAGGCCTCACCTCAACTATGAGGTGGTTTGGGCCAAACTCCACCACGCAGGCCCGGTGCGGTGCGGTGGAGGGGTGTTGTAAGTCCAGTGACTAAAACTTACTGTCAAATGTTATCAGGCCTCTGACTAGGCTTCACGACCAATATCAAGCGATATTGGCCGGGACCAACTTTTAACGTGCCTTCCGAAGCACATGCTGCACATGCTTCCGAAGCTCGTGATAAATGTCACTAAATATGTTCGGAATGGTCACCCATCCACTCACGACCTCGGCGTTGGTTGCTTAACTTTAGTAATCGATACCAAAGCGCTGCCGCCACTGAGCCACGAGCACCTCACTGAGCTACGAGCACCTCCACCTGATTTATTCTTTACTTCGACACAATAACAACTGGCGTGTTGTATTTTTTACCCGACTACGGCGAAGCCAAAAGGAAGGGTAATGATTTTGTTATAAAACCTATTTTAAACGTACACTACTTTAATAAAATAGGAGTAGCTGCCGCATCAAGCACAAAAATAAATTTCCATTTCATAATACGTCCCAAAAGGTCCGCATGTAAAAATACTTTTGACCACCCATCCCAAAGATACTAATTTACTACGTAGGGGTAAAAAAAACTATGGAAAAAATGCACCTTCACCTCAACATTAAGCGAACCGACAGATTATTACTGTCTGTGTCTATGGAATGCGTTTTTAGAGATCAGTTGAGAGTTTATCTAACAACTATTTGAACCCCGTAAAAATTATTTTTTCACTTCTCACGCTCGTAAAGGCCAGCTTTTTGTCGGGTATAGGCAGCATAAAATCGCTTTTTTGCTCTAGTTCATAAAGTAAAATCTTCTTCTAATGCTGGGGCTCCACCTGCGTCTAATGTCGTTAATTAGTGCTCTATCTGACGTAGTACGCAGGTGTGGCCGGTTTTTGTGCGCTAAATTGCTTCAAAAAATTAGACGGTAGACGATAGCTCGGACGGCGGTAACTTTTGACACATCAAAGGGATTAAACGGGCGTCTAGTGCGTTGTTGTGGCTACACCTACTACACTAAACATGTTAAAAAACGATCACATTTAAAAACTCTTTGTGAAATATATTATGTTAAAGTGCATAAATATTAAGTTAGGATGGAGTAGACAAAATGAGAAAAATATTAAGTTCTTGCAAGCGTTTTTATTTTTATTTTAAAGACAAACTCACAGATCACACGCTAACTTCGTCGCTAGACGTTAGAATCAAACGTCAAATAAGTGTGGTACGCACTTAGCGCGTAATTCTTTAATTTAGTTAACGCTAATCATGCCGTTATTTGAACGTTAGGCGTCACGCAGGTGAAGCCCCAGCATAAGTGTTAGGCTTTAAAACAAAGGTCGTCAGGTTGTCACTATGTAAATAAAATTAGTAAAAGCCTCTATTTGGAAGAACGGCTATGTTACGAACGCGGTCCAGTCTAGTAAATAATGGCTTACATAGTTTTTATATCATTTATCTAAGTAATACCTATTTAAGTAACTGAAGCACCTTATCATATATTCTTACTGAAAATATCTTACAAGTTGATAACTTTATTAAAGATAGGTAGGTATCTGAATAAAAAAATATGTCTGTCGTTTGTCCCACGTGAAACTTATAACTTCTTTAATCTGTTAATAAAATATCTACCAAGAATAGTTTCAAAATAAAATCATTGAACAGCAGTTATGTGACAAAGGAATTGCACGCTTACAGACATTTAACGATCGATAGGCTACGGGACCCGCATACCACGTTTCAAAATGGGTGCTTAGCAACGGTTTTTATATGATGCATCGAGGTATGGTCAACAAAAAGTGGGAGCCGAGAAATGCCGGAGATTAACGAAGATCACCGAACGGCTACGATGGTGGATTGTGGATTCCTCAGTCAGTTTAGGATCAAGCGTTGTCCGTAGATGCGTACGCTAAATAAACACAACAGCAACACAACAACTTTGTTTTTTTGCCACGCGGCTCACAGGTGAGCCCAAAACAATAAATTTTCTATTGTGTCAACGACTTAGGAAAAAAAATATTGTAGCTGTCTATCATTTTACTGATTTTTACTGCTATATTTAAGAAGAATTAATTCGAAACAAATAAATACCGCCAAGTTCTGCACATAATTTTCAACATAGCATTAATTTGCTGTAAATATTTAAACTTCAGTTTTTTTAATTGGCATCTTCGAAAATTATAAATTAATTAAATGCTTAACCGAATCCATTTGCTTCGTCGTAGCTTAATAGGCTAAATTGATAGCATATAACAGACATTGTTTTTAAACGATCAATCGCGTCCATGCGAAAACTATAGTTTTCGCCATTTTCCTATACCTCCTAACTCCTAATACGTCGTAAGAGCCGCATTACATTGCGCGCTGTTATGAACCTTATTTCAATGTCGCTACGTACTATTTGGCACCGCCAATTATTGTTGAAAAGCTAATGTAGGTGTGATTACTTGAATGACAAGAGTGCATGGACTTAATATCCTGCCTAGCTCGCACTTACACTATCTTGTAATTGTATTTCCTGTAATAAAACCAGGCTGACAAAGGTGGCTGAGTTTGTTGCGCCGTTTCTTCTCATCACCAGCCGATATGTAGTCACGAAGCGGTGGTAGGAAAAAAAAATTGGGACATGTAAAAGTGCCATTGATGGCCAATTTGCAAAAATAAATGACTTTGACTTTGACTGTCGGTGAAATTAAATTTATTTGTTATTGACTTAGTAGAACATGAAAATACATACGTGACTTTGATAAAAATCTATATTACAATTACTGCGTGATTAAGTTACAAATATAAAAAAAAATTGTGTTACCTATTTAGCAATCGAGTCAGATGAAATATTATTAAAAAGCTTAGGCTAAGTATCTAACCATTACAAAGCAGTTGCATATCAAAACAAATAACAAAAATGTAAGTAGCTATTATTAATTTCCAAAATAAAAGGTTTTTGCAAAATGCATATAAAAGTATATGTGGTATATGGTACTTGTTGTTGATCTCGGAAACGACTGGACCAATTTTGACGCGACGTTCACTGTAAGATAGCTGATTTTATTTGACATGACTGTTATTAAAAAAGTTAATTAATAAAAAAAAACAAAAAACTTGACTGCGTAAAAAGTGAACCTTAATGATGAAAACAAGATTTCAAGATTCAATTTGCAGTCGGAGGCATCAAATCCATTAACAGCATAATGATGATTGACTTGGTGTGCATTGCGTTAGTACCTAATTAAGTAATTTAAATCAGTGTAGAAAAAGTCGAATCAAGTAACATGGATTTAATGCCTCAGACTGCAAATTGATTCTTTAAATCTTGTATTCATCTTTTAAGTTCACGTTTTACGCAGTCGGGTTTATGATTTTTTTTATTATTAATATTTGCCTCAGACTGCAAATTGATTCTTTAAATCTTGTTTTCATCTTTTAAGTTCACTTCTTACGCAGTCGGGTTTTTGATTTTTTTTAATTATTAATTTTTTTTAGCTTATTTTTGAGTAGTGCTTACTTTTCGATTGCGAAACAGATCCTTAGTATTTTTCTACTTGCAAGTTAAGCTAATAAAAATGCGAAAGCATAAGTTTTAAAACATTTCGAAATTATAATAATAATAATAGGTA